>PVHY01013483.1:21256-34861 GCA_004024945.1 Uropsilus gracilis | reverse complement strand
AGCAATCCCCAGCCTCAGCTTCCCAGGTAGCTAGGATTACAGGCACGCACCACCACACCCAGCTATTTTTTGGGACTGTGTTGCCCCGGTGGAACTTGAACTGCAATCCCCAGACCCCTCTGCAACTCCATAAACTGTTTTTTATAGGTGGCCAATGTTGATATATTGCAAGCACTATTTATAGGTGATTTTATATTTCTGAATGGGAATACTAACTACTGTAAAGATCTTATTTCTTAGCAAGTAATTGCAGAGGTTTGAAAAGCCTATTGAAAAATCTTTCAGCCTCAGGGACCCCATTTGCTGCTTGTTCCCCAAGGCTAATGTGGAATCATACAGAAACTTGAAATACCTATGAGTAAAATTGGAAACTCACCATGAAGGATCCATTTCCTGCTTCAGGAGAAGCTATGCAAAATTCCACTCTACTGGCTTACACCATTTGAACTGCCTGGCCATGTGGCAAGGATGGCAGGCAGCCTCTAGGAGCTGAGTGACTTATGACCAAGAGCCAGCAAGAAAAGATACCTTCCTCTAAGTAAGCTTGATAATTAGCTTAAAAGAGAACTCTAACCTCACAGGTACTCTTAATCCCAACTGGCACTTACACTTTGATTTTAGCTAAAACCCTAAGCAGAAGGCCTGTGCTCTGACAGCAAGAAATTTGTACTGTTTCAACATGTTTCATAATAAAACTTAGTCGCAAAGTAAATTTGTATTGTTAGGGCTATGTAACAGAAAACTAATTATAATATTAAAATTTGGTTGAGGTTGGGAGCATGGAAAGGTTGTTTTCAGAGAACTTTGACCTGGGTATTTGGGGATGATGGAAAAACATTTTAGGGTATGCCAAGTGGAAAGAAGAGTTGAAAAGAAGAAAGGGGCATCCCAGGCAAAGGGAAGAGTTGAAAAGAGGGTAGAATGTAGGATATGTTTGCTGCATGGTAAAGTGTAATGAATGAAAGATAAAGTCAGCCAAGACAAGTTGGGACCAAAATATGGAGAGTTGTAGAAGTCAGGTTCACAAGTATTTCTGTTCTAGGAGCCATGAAAGGTTTTTATAAGTTGATATTCTGTCTATTTTTAAGCAGATTGGACATTTATGGGATTTATGTAGAGTGCTGGGAAGGTAAACTGTGAGGATTGGAGTAGGCGTCTCTTCAAGGGAAGAGGTGGGAGAGGGGGTGTGATTTTTCATTGTTCTATCATCACTTAGTCCACTTAGAGCTAACAGAAACCTTTAACAGAAAGTTAAGTTTGCCCAGTCTCCCCCATTTTTCATACTTATAGGAGTTTCTGGATTGCTCTTCAACACACACAAAAAAAATCCTACCATTTTTGAAAGGAAAAAAACCAAAAAATCTTTGTTCAGTCATTCTAGTTCATGTTGTTTTTTCCTTTTGGTGAATTCCTGTATTGTTATTTTTTCCATACTACTGTTACTTGCTCTCCAGGTGAAGGTTTGTGCAGATGATAGACTCAATTATGGTTGTGTTTCAGGGTTGTCATTCACGTTGTATTTTACATGAATACTCCTGGAAATTGTATACCACAGTTTCATTGTGCTGTTTGTGAAAACACATTAAGTATTTTTGATAACACCACTAAATATTGATTTGTTTCTTTTTTCTTTTTTTTTGAGACTAGATCTCACTATTTTGCCCAGGGAACCGCAGGCTTACGCTGCCCGTGGTACCACGGACTCAAGTGATCCCCAGCCTCAGCTTCCTAGATAGCTGGGATTAGTCACGCACCACCATGCCCAGCTATTTTTGGGACTAGGTCTTGCTGTGTTTTCCCGGGCGGGTCTCGAATCTGCGGACTCAATTCGCAATTCGTAGTTCCGGCCTTGCTCTGTAGGCTGAGATTAAAGCATGTGCTACCATGCCTGGCCCTTATTTATTTGTTTCTAATAAAAGTTAAGGGCTTTTTTTGTCAGGAGAAAACCTGAACAGATGTGGTAGGCAAGAGGGACAACTTCCTCAATCTCATTTAACATTGGATTTGCTTGCTAGTTATTTCCCAGGTTTTCTAGTAGATAAGAAGTATCAAGTGACAAAGGTTTAATAAAAATGTTTCTCAAGCTAGATTTTTTGTAGGCCTTCCTTTGGAAATTTGAAGATTCATTCAAGGGGGGGGTGGTCTAAAAGTTACCTATAAAGATGTTTTTTTGATACTTTAATATTAAAAGTCATAGAAGCATGTTTGTGATTTGGATTGCTGTTTGATTTTGGTTTCCATATTAAAGGAATATAGGTAGATCTTATTGAGAAATGATACATTTGTACCAAGGGAAGATCACAGGTATTGTTATGTGCAAGCAATATTGGAATGAAATATACCCTGGTATTTGCACAACAAAATTGCCTCATGGTTCTCTGAATATATGCCTGTTGTTAAGTGAGGTATGACCATATTTTGAGAAGTGAAATTATGAAATGATCACTACAGTGAGTTTAGGTAGCATTTGTCCTCAGTCATAGAAAGTTTAAGAAATGTTCTTATGAGAATTTATAAAATCTCTTTCAAATATGCAATACAGTATTATTTATAGTTACCACCCTGTACCTTATATCCCTGTCATTTAATTTATAACTAAAGGTTTGTACCTTTTGACTCCTTTCCCATTTTGTAGACCTCTTCCTCCCCTTCCCCCCATTTTGTAGTCCTCTTGCTCCTCCTCCCACTGAACATCAGTCTGTTTTCTGTATTTATGAGCTGTTAAAAATAACATATAAGTGAGATCATACAGTATTTGTCTGACTTTACTTAGCACTTACCCTCAAAGTCTGTTTATGTTATAAATAGCAAGACTTCATTCTTTCTGTGACTAAATATTCCACTTATATGTATGTGCCTGTGTGTATATGTAGACATATATAGCATATGCATTTATGTCTCCATATATATCTTTATCATTGGTGTACATTTAAGTTGTTTCCATGTCTTAGCTGTTTTAAGTAATAGTGCAAGAAACACAGGCAAAATACCTTTCTGAGTATTTTCATTTCCTTGGAGTTGCTGAGTCATATGATTGTTCTAATTTTAACTTTTTGAGGAACCTCCACACTACTTTCTATAGTGGCTGCAGTCTTTGAAGAATGTTAACAATTTTATTTTTTGCAAGCAGTTGACTGAATTTGGTTCAGATCTCAAATTCAGGTCTCAAACAGGATTCTGTGGGTGGTTGTTTCAATGTCAGTTAAATTTTCAAAGCCTTTTTAGAGCTATTTGAACTTGTCCTTTGTGTTTAACTTTAGCAGACTGTCTGGGATTGAATTGTGGTCTTCCCTAGGGGTTTTGAAACTAGAGCCTGTGGGCTAAGTCCCACCCATGGCCTATTTTTATAAGTAAAAATTTATTGGAACACAGCCATCTCTATTGTTTTTGTATATTTCATGGCGACTGTAATGGTCATAACCATTACATAACCATAACCATACTGTAATGATCATAACTGAGCAGTTGCAACAGACTGGCCCACAAAATATAAAATATTTAATATTTGTTAAAAAAGTTTTGCTGACTCCTGATCTCCCCAGAGAGTAGTACTCCAGGTCTGTCTGTACTGTTCAGCATTCAGCCATCTCTGTACAGCTCAGATGTTAGCCAAGGAGTTACTAATTGACTTGAAGGGGTCACTCTTCTGTGTCCTTTCATATGCAGTCTTCCCAGTATTTTCTTATTCCCTGGGACTTGCCCTTTTCACATCTTTGGTTAGAATTTTTGGGCTTTTTTTAACCTCCCTCTGCTGTGTACCTCCTACAGCTATTTTCCAGAGGACCAGGCTATGTGAGAGGGAAGAGATCCATTGGGGCTTGTCTCATTTTTGTACTGGGAGTGCATTTCCTCTTATTGGAAGAGTATGTTACCCTCCTATGGAGTTTTAGGCACCTGCTTGCTGCTGTTGCCATGGGATTATTTAAGGTTTGAGGTATGAAAGAACAGGGACAATTAGAAAAAGAATAAAGAAATGGGGAAATTTCTTCCCTGTCTCTGAGAATTAGGAGGCTCCCATCTTGATATAATTTCATTTATCCACAGATGCCCGTTTCCAATTTTTTGTGGTATGTTGAGTTCAGATTGAGAAACATTTGCTTGAGGAAAAATTGCTCACTCTGAGTTTGGTGGTACTTTGAATTCTGGTTTTCTCTAATCTGCGTGCTACTGTTTACTTTGGTGGGTTTGATTTTCTAATATTTTGTTAAGGATTTTTGCATTTATGTCAATGAGAGATAATGGTCTGAGGTTTCCTTTCTTGTAATATCTTTGTCTGGTTTTGCTATTAGGGTATTGCTGGCTTCAAGAAGTTAGGAAATAGCTTTAAAAATTAGGAAATATTCCCTTTCTTCTTCTGGAAGAAATTGTAAAGAATTGGTATCATTTCTACGATGAATGTTTGGCAGAATTCATCTGTGAACCTTTGTGGATCTGATGCTTTCTGTTTTAGAAAGTTATTATTTGATTCCATTTTTCCCCCCAAAGTGCGTATATATAGAAACTTTAGAGTTTCCATAGGTTGTTTCTTTCTGGGCATCCATTCATTTCCTTTTGATTTTCAAATTAGTGGGTATAGAATTACTCATAACATTCCTTTATTCTTTTAATGTTCATAAAATCTGTAGTGATATTTTCTTTCATATTTGATACTAGTAATTTGTGTCCTTTTTTCTTAGTGTTAGATTTATTGAATTTATTGATCTTTTCATAGAACTGATTTCTGGTGTAATTCTTATAATTTCTTATACTTACTTTGGATTTAATTTGATCTTTTCTACTTAGCTAGAGATGGAAGACCAGATTATTGATTCTGCATCTTTTCTAACATATGCAGCCAACACTGTAAATTTTCCTATTAATACTGCTTTTCTTGTGCATCTTCCAAATTTTGATAAATTGTATTTTCATTTAGCTCATAGTCAGATTTCTTTGATCCATGTATTATTTAAAAATATATTGCTTAATTTCAATTCATTTTCACCTTTCAGCTATCTTTATATTATTGATTTTTAGTTTAATTCCATTGTGACTTGAGTGCAGACATAACATGATTTCTGTGGTCAGATGCTCTACCACTAGCTATATCCCCAAAACATGATTTCTGGTCCTTTAGAATTATTAAAGTATGTTTTATGATGCAGAATGTGCTTCCTCTGTCTTGGTGAATGCTTTATATTAATTTGAGAAGAAATCATATACTTTGCAGTCTCCTCAGCCATTCCATGCTTTCTGCCCAAGTTTTATAGTTATCAAATAGAATTGGTGGGGTGGATTATGGTTACCTCATCTAACCTAAATAGGAACTCATCCGATATTTTGTAATATTGCCTTTGAAAGATTGAAAATACTTGTAATTTGTTATTTGACATGTAACTTTATTTCCATCCTATACCAGTTTATAATGTTAGCACCAGTGTATGAGTTGCCAGTTTTGTTACATATTGAATACATTTTAAGGCTGATATTTTTGGTTTGGAAGTTACCAGATAATTGGGAAGTTAAGCTATAAATAGTATTTTCTTACAGGTAAGGGAAAGTTTAAAATAAAAGTAATTATATCTTTCATCTGAGGTTTTTGTATAAAATTCAGATTTTAACACCTGTATTTTGTTACCACTTCCTCTCTTTTTCTACTAACACCCCTCTTAGCTGGTTGTTTTTAAAATATTTCCCTTTGGAAGGTTGACAAAGTAGAGATGAGGAAGATAGAAAGTGAAGGAAGATGCCAAACTAATCTACTCTGGGGTGGTGTGGAGAGAGCATTTTCTTGTGAAACCGTTTTTTACTTTCTCCATCTAATGTAAGACAACAAGGGAGATAGTAGCTTTAAGAAATTGGCTTTTGGATTTGTAAACTAGGAGCAGTCCTTTGATGAATGTCTTAAGTTGAGTTAAGGTAAAGCCAGTTTGTAAGCACAAAATCTCAGTCTTATCTTTGAAGATTCAATATATGTAACATTTAATTTAGTAAAACAAATAATTTTTAAGGGTCTACCATACACCAGATGCTGTTATAGTTTCAGTGGATGTAGCAGTGAACAAATTGATGGAAAAAAATCCATGTCTGATTGGAACTTGCAATATATGGGTGGGGGTGGAAGATAGACAACATGGTAAATAAATTGTATATTAGATTAGTGGTGATTGCTATGAGGAAAGGTAAAACCAGGAGGCTGGATTGGAGTTGGAGTACTTTGCAATTTTATTTGGGTATTTAGGGAGGCCTCACTGAGAAGTTGACTTTTGACTAAATACTTGAAGTTGAAGGGACAAGCTTTGCAGATGCCCAAGGAAAGAACATTCTGTATGTGGGGGGCTGTCAGTGCGAACACATAAGCCTTTGCTTCTTGCTCAGTATAGCTGGAGAAGAGCAACTGAGGAAAAGATGTACATATAGTCAGGGAGGTAACATGAGTTTTATTAGGACCAAACCTCTCTTCTGGGTTTCTTGGTGGGTTTTTTTTCTTGTACTAATATGTCCTCCTGTTCGTCTCATGCTGCATCTCCTACCTAGATAGCTAAGGCCTAAATAACTCCAGATTGCATTGACTTACAGAAAGTGGCCATCATTATTATCTCTGTGTCAGGGGATGACCAAGCCATCACAAAAAAATTTATAAAGTTCTCCGGTGGACTTTGTAAATTAGACATTTTCATCTTAAGTTTTAGCATGACTATAATTTAGAATAGAACAGCTTTCTTGTTGAGTTTTCTTTATGTTGTGTTCCTGCAGCCATTTACCTCTGTTTAGTAGCAACTACAGTTTATGTATCTTTTTTTATCAATCATTGTTGAACATGAATCTGACTTCTCCAGGATAGCAATTTTAAGGTTAAGGTATTAAGCACCTATCATGTATGTAGCAGAAGTAATGCTGTGTAATTTATACCAAAATCTGATTAAAATAAGACAAAACAGGCTAATTCTAGTAGGTGTATATGTGTGTGTAAATTCAAAGTACAGCAATATAATAACACAGTGATTAGCTGAAGTTTATTCTAGTGAAAAAATAAAGAAGCTCCTTTACTATTGGGAAATTATTAATTCATCGTTATTAAGTTAAAGATAAAAAGCTATGTATAGAGATGAGTACTTGTCCAAGCTACCTGGATGGGAGTTTTATTTTCTAGGCGTCTTATCTTGGTAGTACCAAGTGAACTATTTTTGCAGTGGAATGTGAGCAGAAATAATGGGTCATCTGGGTCGAGGTATTTAAGAATAAGATGGTTGGGGGCTAGGGTTTCTCTGCTTCTCTGGATGTAGAGAATTGCATGGCCTAAGGTAAACCACTTGTGTGGAAAGAGATTGGTTTCTTGAATTGTTTCATTGAGGAAAGCAGCCCACTCATTAGGAATCAGCTGTATTAAATTTGTTCATAAATGAGTAATTGTTAATAGTTGAATAATCTGTATTGTATTAAGCTAATGAAATTTGGAATTTGTAACTTAACTAATCCAAACTATGCTATTATTTCATGTGTTTGTCAAAAAGGCAATTTTAAAATTCAGTATGTGTGAAACTTTTTAATTAAAATATTAACTACAAACATATCCAGGGATATTAACTTAAGTAGTGTTATAACCTCTTTTTGGGAGCTTTAGATATAGTTGACTTTGTCCAGTTTACTTTAGTGTCTTTTCTTCCTCACATAACAGCAATGAAAATAACGGACGTGAAGCTCAGCATAAAATCGCTTATAATAGTGCACAGTAAACATTATTTGTCTGATCGCCTTCCTTTTGAGTTTGGGGAGAAGGGTAGTTTTTTTAAAAACAAAAAAACATTTCAGATTAACAGCCAACATTATAGTGGTGGTGAAATAGAGACAAATATGAAAAATACTGAAATTTGACAAGAATACTTGCTTTGTGGTCTTTTTTATCTAATGGTGTTTTAGAACTTGTACTAGTGTTCTTCCTAGGCCGGAAGAATAAATGAGATCTAAACATTAAGGAAGAGAAAAAGTATTGCAGGTATGTGGTTGCTTTTTTGATCTCAAAAGAACTAAAAACCTGTTAGAGATTTGTTAACAGCTTAGAAAGGCGAAAACAAATGTTGACAATTAACAAAATATAATCAGAAAGGCCGGACACGGTGGCTCGTGCCTGTAAGCTTCAGCCTATGAAGCGGCTGGGGCTAGGGATTGCGGTTTGAGTCCCACCTGGGGCCCGTAGTGAGACCTAGTTCCAAAAAAATAGCTGGGCGTGGTGGTGCACGCCTGTCATCCCAGCTATCTGGGAAGCTGAGGCTGGGGATTGCTTGAGTCCGTGGTACCCTGGGCAACGAGAACCTGTGGTTCACCATGGGCAAAATAGCGAGACCTAGTCTTAAAAAAAAAAAAAAAATATATATATATATATGTAAATATATATATATATATATATGATCAGAAAATATTAGGAGTAAGTCAAACAAAATATGCCTAGGATCTTGGTAAAGAAAACTAAAAAAATCCCAGAAAAAAAAAACTGGGAAAATATTTGAAAATTTTTTTCATGGCATTTCTCTTAGCACAATGTGTTCAAGGTTGATTTATATTGTAGTATGTGTCAGAATTTCCTTTTTAAGGCTGAATAATGTTCCATTGTATGTTTATGCCACATTTTGTTTATCTGTCTTTTGTTTCCACATTTTGGCTACTTGATAAAGTGCCTATGACAATGGGTGTATGTGGATTTATAACCCTGTTTTTTGGAGTCATGTGGACATATAACTGGAAGAAATATTGCCAAATCATAAAACCTATTTTTAAATTTTTCAGGAACCATCATGCTGTTTGATGTGTACATATATTTATTATGCATTATTGTTGTTTTTGATAGCAACTGCTCTATGAATGTGAGATGTATCTCATTGTGGTTTTGATTAGCATGTCCCTAATAATAATTTTTTTTTTTTTTTTTTTTAGGACTAGGTCTTGCTTTTTTTGCTTGTGGAAACCACAGGCTCACATTGCCCGGGGTACCAAAGACTCAAGCAATCCCCAGCCTCAGCTTCCCAGGTAGCTGGGAGTATAGGCGTGCCACCATGCCCAACTATTTTTTTTGGAACTAGGACTCGCTATGTTGCCCTGGGCGGGACTTGAATCACGATCCCCAGTCCCAACCACACTCCATGGGCTGTTGTTTATAGACATGTGCCACCGTGCTTGGCAGCATGTCCCTAATTATTGATAGTGAGCATCATTTCATATGTGTATTAGCCCTTTTATATCTCCGGAGAAATGTTTGTACAAGTCCTTTGCCTGTATTTGAATTTTTGTTGAATTATAAAAGTTCTTTTTCTTTTCTTCTATTTTTTTAGAGACTAGGTCTTGCTATATTGCCCAGGGTAGTCCCAAATCCATGGGCTCAAGTGATCCCTAGCCTCAGCCTCCCAGGTAGCTAGGATTACAGGTGCACACCAACCCACCCTGCTATTTATTGAGACTAGGTCTTGCTATGTTACCTGGGGTAGTCTCGAACCCGCAGGCTTAAGCGATTCCTAGCCCCAGAGTATGGGTTTTTGTGGTTTTTTTTTTTTTTTTTTTGAGACTAGGTCTCACTATTTTTGCCTGGGGAACCGCACATTCAGGTTGCCTGGGGTACCACAGACTCAAGAAATCCCCAGCCTCAGCTTCCCAAGTAGCTGGGATTACAGGCGCGCGCCACCACGCCTGGCTGTTTTTTGGGACTAGGTCTTGTTATGTTGCCCGGGCAGGTCTCAAACCCATGTACTCAAGTGATTCCCAGTCCCAGCCGCACTCCATAGGCTTGCGCTGAAAGGTGCTTGCCACCATGCCTGGCTGCTAGCCCCAGAGTTATACGAGTTATTTACAAAGTCTGAATATTAACTCCATAGCAGATAGATAATTGGCAAATATTTTCTCCCATTCTCTAAGCTGCCTTTTCATTGCAGTGATTGTGTCCCTTGATGCAGAAAGTTTTAGATTTTGATGTAGTTTATTTTTACTTTGTGCTTTTGGCATCCCCATCGTTCTTTCTTTTGATGGTAGCAAATTCTGTTATTTGGTCATTCAGCCATCTGTTTTACCTATTACTTATTGGAAATTATATCTTTTTTCCATTTTATGTTAAAATAAGTATTGCACACATTTGCCTAATTGTAATACTATATTCATAGAATTAGTTTTTATACTGGAATTGCTGGATCAAGATATAGCATCCAAGGCAGAAGAATGCTAAATTATGTTTCAAAAGGGTTGGGCCATTTTATAGCATGGCTGTACCTGCTCCCACACACCCTGTTCAAAACTGGACTCTTAGTCCTTTAACCTTTACCAATTCAGTAAGTGAAAAAAATTTTTTTGGTTTTGATTTCGATTTCTATATTTATTGTTGTATGACTGAGGGTGAATGTTTTTTAGATGTTTACTGACCACTTGTATTCATATTTCTCTGACCTATGCCAGTTCTTTTTTTTTTTTAATTATTGGTCTTTCCTCCTTGATTTATAATAACTTTCTTTGTGTGATAATGTTTACACCCAATTATTTCCCCTCCCTCCCAGTTTTCTTTATTTAGACTTGATGGCTTTGTGTCTGTAGTGTATGCATGTGTGCACACATATTATCAAGTTTTTCATTCTTTGTAGTCACATTGGTTTTGGGCATACTTTTAAAAAGCATAATTCATAAATCATAATTCGTAAAGCATTTGACTACATAAAAATTTTAAAAACTTCTGTGGGTCAAAATAGTATTTGCCCATGATAGAAAATGTGGAAAGGATAAAAAGAAAAATAACCCATGGTCCTACCACTCTGGCAACTACCATTACTATTTCAGCATACTTTTTCGTCTCCCCTCTCCCACAAACTTGATTGGTTCAGTTTGTGGAGAGTCATTAATATGTGACATGGTCAGTGACCTTGAGGAGATAACACGATTGATTGTGGAGGAGGGGATGCCTCTTTTACATAAACTCTAGTGTAGTTCACCAGACCTCCTATCAGCCATTAAGGAGTTAGGAAGCACAGAAACTAATGCAGGGAATATTGGTATTAGAAAGTCAGAGCTTATGATGAACTTCAGAAATCTGTTCATATAAAGCTGACTGCAAATTGTGTTTTCCTTCTCTTCTGTTGTGCAACTTTCCATTACTGTTTAGCAAAGTTCTCTTCAAGATGCCTACAGTTTTAAATTTTTTTTTCTTTTAAACTATTCTGTGGTAGCTAAAGAAGAAGGGTATTTTAAGGCTACCTTCAAACTGGAGCTTTGACTAGTAATTATTGTACCTTTGGGTGGACTGTCATCGTGGTAATGGTATTCACAGTGAGAAAAATCTGTGCTTTTTCCTCAGAGAAAGGGGAAATTCAGATATTAAAATTGGAATTATCTTTTTGTTCTCTTTTTCTTTTGAGACTAGGTCTCACTATTTTTGCCCATGGAACTGCAGGTTCATGTTGCCTGGGGTACCACAGACTCAATCCTCAACCTCAGCTTCCCAGGTAGCTGGGATTACAGGCGCGTGCCACCACACTCAGCTAACTTTTTGGAACTAGGTCTCACTACATTGCCCCAGGAGGGACTTGAACCGCGATCCCTGGTCCCCGCCGCAGCTTACTAGGCTGCTACTTACAGGTCAGGTATGTGCCACCGTGCCTGGCGTTTTAGTTCTCTCTCTCTCTTTTGTTTTTTATTGTATTTTCTAAGTATTTCGAAAAGTTTTTATTTTTTTTACTAGAGTCTTTGGAATTATCTGTATATTATCATGTCATCTACAAATAGTGATAGATTTAATTCTTCCTTTCCAATCTGGATTCCTTTTATGTCTTTCTTGTCTAATTGCTCTGAGTAGGACTTCTTTTTTTTAAATGTATATTTATATTACATTATTTCATTATTGTGTACCCCGGGACTTTCCCACTTCACTAACTTGTTAACCATCCCGATCTTTTATGTTCTTTACCTCCCTCGCTTTCTTCCCCCTCCTCCTCTCGCTCCATGGTTCAGTCACATTAGTTATTTTCATTCTTTCTTATTCTTTTGTTTGTTTTTCCCTATACCCATTATATAAGTGAGACCATCCTGTACTTCTTTTTCTTTTTGACTTACTTCTGCTAATGAGTCTTTCTAGTTCCATCCATGTTGCTGCGAAAGACATGTGTTTGTTCTCCTTGATGGATGTGTAGTATTCCATTGTGTTTATGTACCACATTTTTTTTAGCCAATCATCTGTTTTGGGGCATTTGGTTTGTTTCCGTATCTTGGCAATTGTAAATAGAGGTGCAGTGAACATGTGTGTACAGGTGTCCTTTTGAATTAATGTTTTCATGTCCTCTGGGTAGATTCCTAGTAGTGGGATTGCTGGGTCAAATGGTAAGTCCACTTTCAATTGTTTGAGGGTCCGCCACACAGTCTTCCATAGTGGCTGGACCAGTTTGCTCTCCCACCAGCAGTGTAAGAGAGTTCCTTTTTCTCCACATCTGCGCCAACATTTGTTGTTTTCTGTTTTATTTATATGGGCCATTCTTACTGGTGTAAGATGGTATCTCAGTGTGGTTTTAATTTGCATTCCCCTGATTTTTCATATGCCTATTAACCATTTCTATCTCCTTTTTGGTGAAGTGTCTTTTTAGTTCTTCCCATTTTTTGAGTGGGTTTTTTGCTTTGTTTTTGTTGAGCTGTAGGAGCTCTTTGTGGATCTTTGTTATCAGACCCTTGTCACTTGTCTGGAGGGCAAAAATTTTCTCCCAGTTGGTTGGGTTTCTTTTTGTTTTGTTTATTGTCTCTTTTGCTGAACAGAAACTTTTTATTTTGATATAGTCCCAGCTGTTTATGTTTTCCTTCATTTTTTTGCCGGCCATAGTTGTTTCCCCAAATGGATTTCTGAGGTGAAATTCATGAAGGGTTTTGCCCAGGTTTTCGTCTATGTATTTTATGGTTGCAGGTCTCACTTCCAGGTCCTTTAGTTCTCTCTTGACTAAAACTTTGACTTTTGTCTCAATGAACAAGTGAATTTCACTATGTGGAGGCTAAAATAACTAGAAATTATTACAAAATGAATAGTTAGCTGTGGAATTTGCCAATTTTAAGTATCTGAGGTAGTTGAAAAGGAAAGGGTATCACTGAGGATGAGAGCAGACTTCATGGAGAATTTGCCAATTTTAAGTATCTGAGGTAGTTGAAAAGGAAAGGGTATCACTGAGGATGAGAGCAGACTTCATGGAAGAGGTGACATTTTGTTTGAACTTAGTTCTTTTGAGCAAGGGTGTAGAAAGCCAGATTCTGTTCAACATCTGGGAAACTATTGTCCTTAGACAATTGTTTGTCTTGGTAGCTTCAAGGCATTGCTGTGACTGGTTTCTGGGAATATTTTGTCTTATAGTTCAGTAATTCAAAAGCTTAAATAAAAAATTATGTGAAATTTTTTTTCTAGCATGGTCAAAAGCCTTTTGTTACTAGTGGGCTCTAATTATTGCCAGTCTGTTCACCATAATTAGTTTTACTCTTATGAAACCTCTGCCTATGGATTCAGAGTTTGAATTTGTGTTATATACTTCAATTCTTTTTTTTTTTTTTTTTTTTTTTTTTTTTTTTTTTTTTTTTTTTTTTTTTTTTTTTTTTTTTTTTTTTTTTTTTTTTTTTTTTTTTTTTTTTTTTTTT
>PVHY01013483.1:0-21156 GCA_004024945.1 Uropsilus gracilis | reverse complement strand
TGCCCCCAGAGGGACTCGAACCGCTATCTCTGGCCCCAGCCACAGCTTCCTAGGCTGCCACCTACAGGCATGCACCACCATGCCCGGCCTAGTTGTTAACTTCTGTTTCACTTCTTTATGTTAAACTCCAGTGGCAACTAGAGAATTAATGTTTTTCCTGCTTTACTCTGCCTCTTTAGCTTTGTTTTGAGTGTTCCACCCATTTTTAAAATCATATGGCCAAGAGGTTGGAAAATGCTAGATCAGAATTGAGGAAGGTTGCGGTATTCCTATGGAGCTTATAATAAAGTCAGCCTCTGTAATCTCTAAATTTTTATAGTTGTCTCTCTGTATACATTAGTATTTAAAGTTTGTCAGCAACTTCTTACACTCAAATTTCTGTGGCAGAATCTATAAACTTAATTGCATTTATACTCATTTTTCATTCTTGTTTAAAAGGAGAATAGAGAGGTACTTTTATTTTTATTGTTGGTTAAAGCCGTGTTCCTAATTCCATCAGTCAGCTATAACATCTTTTAGGTCTACATATGTGACAGGCACTAGGGATACTGGATGAACAGGCTATCTGGTTCCAGTCTCATGAGTTTATGTGCCAGAGGGTAAGACAAATGATCTTAAAACAGATATATAATAAATACAGTGTGATAAAGGCTATTAGGGTTAATAGGTTTTTGCTGTAGGAGCATAATTGCTCTTTAAATCTTGGGAGAATGAAAATGCCCAAGGAAAGTAGAAATTGAGGGAGAGAATCATGTAGAAGATGAAAGACTGAGGAGGCCAAAAAATTGCTGGTGAAGTAGGAAGGAAATGAGAGCCTGGTTGACTGAAGCTAACAAGAAGAGGAGTGCATTTCGTGTCAGAGGGCAGTGATCAGCACGTTCTGCTAAGCAGCCAGGTATGCCCCTTTCCTGCTTTCCTGTTTTCAGATTGTTGGCTCTCTTAGTTCTTCCTTTTGTTCAAATTCCATGTAGTCCTTGCTATTATCAGTTTAGCACCTGAACTCAGATGGTGTTTGTTTAGTTGAGTTTGGTGGATGAGGGATACTGCATCCTTTATATTCCTTAATGTCAAAAACTGTGAGTAGCGAGTTAGGATAATGAGGGATTTGTTATACTCTCATCGAATTCATTTGCCTCTCGTGTTGGAATTGGATGCGTTGGGATAGCTTTGAATACTTTTGCTTCTTTTTATTCTGGTTTAATGAAGCTTTCTATTGGAGAAAATAATCTTTCCTTGACCCCATATTTTCTTTACTGTCCAGGAAGAATTGTTTTAACCAACCTAGTGCTACCTCTGAACCCCTCCTCCGCATTCAGTTTGATTTCTTCCTTCACCAAATGGAATCCAAACTTAAAGCAATTAACAAGCTCCTTGTTGCTAGATAGGTGAAATTTGAACTTTAAGGAGCCTTTGACATTATGGCCTACTTCATAGAATGCTTTTTGTCTTTTGTGAGGTGCTATATTCTTTTGATTTCTTTGTCCACATGGTTAGCTAGTTTTTCTTCTCTGACTCTTAAATATTGATATAGGCTGTGTATAGGCTCTCATTAGTTATTCTGCATATTTTTTGGGTGGCCTCATTCACTACTGTGATATTAGTTATCCTTATGGAGGCTTTTGGGCAGTAGAAAAGTCAAATAGCATCAGTGTAAATTCATAAAGATTACTATATTTTTATTTGTACATCCTAAATGTAAAATAAGGTTATCTAAATTGCACAAAATTCAGACTGTACATGTCTATACCTATCTGGAATGAATTAGAAGTGCAGCAGTAATTGAAATGATATACCACTGTTAATTTAAGTGAGTCAAATTTGAATCTTAGGGGCTAGATTATGCCTGGGGACTGAGTTTTTGTATACTTTTCTGTTAGCTGGATAGTGAGAATTTACAAGCAAAGAAAAAAAAATTTTTTTTTTTTTTTTTTTTTTTTTTTTTGAGACTAGGTCTCGCTATCTTTGCCTGTGGAACCGCAGGCTCTTGTTGCCCGGGGTACCACAGATTCAAGCAATACCCAGATTCAGCTTCCCAGGTAGCTGGGATTACAGATTACAGGTGTGTGCCACCACGCCCAGTTATTTTTTTGGAACTAGGTCTTGCTACAGGCCCCAGGTGGGACTCAAACTGCGATCCCTAACCCTGGCCGCTTCATAGACTGAAGCTTACAGGCACGAGCCACTGTACCCGGCTAAGCAAAGAAAAATGTTATGTCTTAAAATAGTATTGACTTTAATTCTTCTGAGCAGTTACTCAGATGGTCATAAAGTAGTTGTCTCAAAATTGTGCTTTGTTGTTCTACTAACAATTTCAGTGGAATAATTTGATAAACATTGCCCTCCTGTGGTTAAAGTAAGCTAAATAATGGTCTGCAGAAGTCCTGTAATCTTTCCAGTTATATTAAAAGTGTTGTAACACAGTGTAATAGTAATAATATTATTATAGTACAATATGGTAGTAGTATTGTAATAGTAATGTAACATGGTATTTTTGCTCAGAAGTCTCTGGTTATATTGACTTTCTCTTTATCATGTCTCTTGGTTTCTCTGGTATATGACCCTTTTTCTCATGCTGCATATAATCTGATTAAAAGTTAGATAAATTAATAGTTAAATATAAGTGAAAAGATGCAATGTAAATGTAGTGAAATATAAATGAAAATATTAAGGTGCTGAATGGAGCGAAGCAATATTTAAATGTCGTAATACTAAAATGTGATAACTAATTAAAATCTTCATGGAATAACAAACTAATTAAAAAATCGAGGATAAACTGGAGAGTATAAATGTGACAGTAGAAAACTTTAATGTTAGGGCCGGGCTCATGCCTGTAAACTTCAGCCTATGAAGCGGCTGGGGCTAGGGATCACGGTTCGAGTCCCGCCTGGGCCCCGTAGCAAGACCTAGTTCCCAAAAAATAGCTGGGCGTGGTGGCGTGTGCCTGTAATCCCAGCTACCTGGGAAGCTGAGGCTGCGGATTGCTTGAGTCTGTGGTACCCCGGGCAACGAGAGCCTGCGGTTCCACGGGCAAAAATAGCGAGACCGAATCTCAAAAACAAAAACAAAAAAAACTTTAATGTTAAATAGTAGAGCTTATAGAAATAGTGTATGTTTGATGTTCAAATCATGTTCAGTCATTGTGAATAACTAGTTTACAGGAGAGAAAAGATAGTCATTAAAACTCAAAAGGTTTTACATTAAAATCCATAGTGATTACCCATTCCTGATGGTACTTCAAACAAAGAAAAACAAAGCCATCTTCACTGATCACATTCAGAACATACTAGAAATTATCTAATAGAAGGATAGAATACAGTGCTTATTCCCACATTTTCCAGTAACTGTTTTAGGTTAGGTAGCTCAAATAATAGATGGAAGGAAGTAGTATTTCCTTTTAGAAGGATTATAGCTTAAAAAGTCAGAAGGAATGATGATATCACTATTTTAACGCCAAAATATGAGTCTAGGTAGGTAGCAGTCATCAGTGGCTACTACACATTTAGATCATACTGCTGATGTGAAGCTTTATAATATGTGCATCCATGGAGACAGCATCCGTTCTCCTCAGTTTGTGTTGGCATTTCGAAAAAGAAACCTCAATGTATTCTGTGTTCTGATGCAGTGTGCCACAAAGTATACAATATTGCCTGATTTCCCCCTAAAAATTGGAATAAGACTATAGGTGCTAATTCCATTTTTTAAGGAAGTACAAGAGAAGTAATTCAATTTTTCAAGGGAAATATAAGAGAGAGCGTACCATGCAACTAGCAAAGTATAGAATATGTATAGTACAGTCTGCTTGATTCTTCATTAAGCATATTGAGAGGAAAAAAGGAAAAATCCATAGGTTAATCCCTAGGTTAAAAGAGACAAGATATGTAGACCTTTGGATACTGACTGAAAAACCAACTGTTTATTTTTATTTATTTATTTTTTTTTGAGAATAGGTCTCGCTATTTTTGCCCATGGAACCGCAGGCTCACGTTGCCCAGGGTACCACGGACTCAAGCAATCCCAACCCCAGCTTCCCAGGTAGCTGGGATTACAGGCGCATGCCACCATGCCCAGCTGTTTTTTGGGACTAGGTCTTGTTGTGTTGCCCCGAGTGGGACTCGAACCGCCATCCCTAGCCCCAGCTGCTTCATAGGCTGAAGCTTACAGGCACAAGCCACCGTTCCTGGTTTAAACCAACTGTTTAAATTATTTTTCTTTATGAAAATTGGGTACATTATGTTAGGTTATGACACTTTGTGTCTTATTTAAATACTCTGGGAAATGATGAGGGGGAAGAGGAAGGGAGAGCGGGGGAGAGGGAAAGAGGAGAGAGAAAGAAAATGAGAATGAGAGCAGGCAAGCAGGCATTTGATCTCAGTAGGTTCAAGTCACAATCAGTACTCAATGTACTAAAATTCCAGCTCATAGTTTTCAGTGTTTGTTCAATTGTTCTGCACTGTTCTACCTGTGTACCACCTAGTGGCTAGTTGGGAGCTTGATAGTATGCTGTTTAGGATCAGATCCACAAATGTGAAGTCCTGGGATGATCCCAGAAGTATCAGTAGAACGCCCAATGTCATTTTCTTGGACTCTTCTCCTTCTTCTTACTCTTTTTTTTTTTTTTTTTTGAAACTAGTCTCCCTATTTCTGCCTGGGGAACTGTAGGCTCATGTTGCCCGGGGTACCACAGACTCAAGCGGTACCCAGCCTCATCTTCCCAGGTAGCTGGGATTATAGGCACATGCCACCTGCCCAGCTATTTTTTGGGACTAGGTCTTGCTATGTTGCCCTGAGTGGGTCTCGAACCCATGGACTCAAGCAATTCCCAACCCCAGCCGCTCTCCATAGGCTTGTGCTCATGCCATGCCACCGTCCTCAGCTCAGGACTTTTCTCTTTCTGACAGTTCCCTCACACTTTCTGGCTTCTAGAGATCTAGCTTCTTTTTCCTCTGTCTAGACAGCCAGGGTTTATCTTTCTTTGTTTTGCCTCATACTTTCATACCTTCATTTGTCCTCTGTGCTAGAACAGAATTGTAGAAAAAGAATATAAATAAGCCCTAGTGTTTCCTCCACACTCGTGAGGACCAGAAGGATTCCTCTCTCTTGGAATTCAGGTTTCTGTCAAGCCACTGCTGGGTGTCATCACTTCATCAGGCACAACTGTGGAGGACTCTCCCTCCCTTTCCTCATCTTCTCTTGAAGCTTTTTTTTTTTGAAAGTAGTTCTCACTGTGTTGTCCGGTGGTCCCGAACCCATGGACTCAAGTGATCCTTAGCCTCAGCCTCCCATGTAACTGGGATTACAGGCATGCACCACCACACCTGGCTATTTTTTTAGAGACTAGGTTTTGCTATGTTGTCCAGGGTAGTCGCAAACCCTCAGATTCAAGCAATCCCTGACCTCAGCCTCCCAGTGCTGGTATTATGTGTGCATGCCACTATATCCAGCTCTCTCTTTTATGTGCGCTTTAATGTACTTCCATAGTTCCAGGTGGTTTTGGTCAAGACAAAACCAGGAAACTCAATGCTTGGTTAATAGTACTTTTTAGTTGTGATTTCCTCCTCCAGTAACCTTACTATTTTCAGAGGCCTCTAGAAGCAGCTAGTTGCTATTTGCATTCTGATCATGATTTAAACTGTTTTCAGTGGAAGAGATAGGACAAACTTGGCATACTCAGGTTATCAGAACCAGCACACAAATAATATTTTAATTTCATTGTAACTCTTGTTCTTGAATCTGGGTAGGAGTTTTTGAGCATTCATGCTATACTAAGTGGCTCTGCTGGGAATGTAAAGATGGATAATCTTTAAGGTCTTTACAGGAGGTCCACAGGTAGGTGAGTGTTGTGGGGGTGGAGACAGAAAGTACACAATTTCATATTATGTTTTAGTAATGATAATTGAGTTGTCAGTCTTACCCTATTTCATCTATTACTGTTTTAAGATTTGACATCATTATTGAAAGAGAAAAATCCTATTTACATATCATCAGTTTTTCACTTTGGTATCCTAAAATAAAAGGGATAAATGTCTCTGGATACGTATGTACAGGATAAAATCATTAATTCATAATTATGAGAACAATATAGTATCATATATAATTAAAGTAATTTAAAAAGAAACAATTTATTTTTATATGCTTGTTTCTCAGGTCTTAGAAAAATACCCCAATACACCCATGAGTCATAAAGAAATTCTTCAAGTTATTCAGAGAGAAGGACTAAAAGAAATCAGGTGAGTCATTTAAATATTACTAGTACTTGATTGGATTACTTGGTTATTTTAATACTATAATTAGAATACTTTGTGTATATAGCAGTGTAGATCGAAGATTAAGTTGTTGGGTCTTTGGTATTTTCATTGATAGTACAGTTAAAAACTAAAAGTAACTTTAAGCAGCGTTCTCAGAAAGGAAGCGCCTCTCTGGACCCATGCACTTTAATTCTTAGGAAGGCCTGGAGCCATCTTCAAGCCTTCATCTATCAATGCAGGTTTTTAATCTTAATAAGTGTGTTCATTAGCAGATAAAAAGGTACTCTAATGTAGGGGAAGTACTAGAGGTGCAGTCTAGGAAAAAAATAACTTTAGCCAAAAGTAATAAAATGCAAAAAAATTACAAGGTAGTATATATCCCAATAAATATTATTAAAATGTTCAAATATCACAATTGGGTATTTACATAGGACCAAAGATAAAACAGACCTTAATTTCTAAGAACCTTACTGAATTACAATAGCACATAATTGTTACTCCTTATAAACAAGATCATGTATTGTTTTAAAAAAAAGTGTTAAAAGTGTTAGGATTATGTTAAGTATATGTTAAGGCAGGAATTTGGGAGTCTACATTAGAGATACTTTCACTAGGATATAAAAAGTTGCAGTGCTTTTGAACTGCTATTAGTTATTCTCAGCTGGGGGTGAGACTAGGGAAAAGGCTCAAAATTTGGGGGATGGCTAATTTTGGTTGTCACAGTGACTGCAAAGAAGGGGGCACTGTGGAATTTAATGGGCAGGTTACAGGGTTGCTAGGTCTTGTATTGCACTGGACAGTACTTCATAATGAAGAGTTGTTTAGCTCCGGTGCTAATAGTGCTCCTATTGAGAAATAATGAGTCATGCCAAGATATTTATAAATGTACAGTATTTTTTGATAAATAGCTATTGCATGTCCTTGATTTTAATTCTCATTTTCTTTAACAGAAAATTTAACCTGAGTTTTTTTTTTTGATATTTTTCTAATATTAAAATTTTTGTTTGTGTGGGCAAATGTCTGTGCTTGTAATAAATTAGATTTGCTTTTTTATTGTGAAACCTAATAGCTCATGGGATGAAATACATAGTATAGTCTAGAATATAAATTAGTATTTGTCACTTTATGTACCATATGTGCCCCTAAATTGCGTGGACACTTGTAAATTAAAACATTAATGTCCAGCTGAAGAATTATCTTTTAAACATTTTTCACAAATTATAAAAAAAATCATAATATGTTAATATAATTCTAAATTTTTATTTTCATTACATTTATTCGCTTAGATTGAAATCTTAAGCTATACCCATTTATATATACATATACACACAAAGATATTTGTGACTTGAGGTACAAATTCTGCAAATATATTCTGATTTTCTTTTATAACTCTACTGGGTTTTACAGAATAGGAATTAGCAAGAGATTTCATTTATTTTCTTGCAATTAGGCTTTTGATATACTCCAGGAAAATACACCGAAACTTGGTATTTGGCAGTTAAATTCCACTAGTCCTTGAAATGCCAGTTGCAGTGTTATCTAACTGACAGGATGGTCTTTGACTTTTGTTATTCTCATTTCTAGGAAACAGGTAAGAACAGTCAGTACAAAATAACTGAAGAAAGAACAGAAGGGGGGAATAAAAGGAAGCACTAAAAAGAAGGTAGAAAATTTTTGTGCAGTCATCAAAAATAGCTTCTGGTTTCACTTAGTGACAATAGTGTACAAGTAGCTACTCTTGGTTAGATTATATTGTTGTGGTGATGTAGTTATGTGACCACAGTGCAGTTATTTCAAAGTCACCAGTGACTTCCATTTTCAGCTCTATGGAACTTTTAGTTCTTGCATCTTTTTCCTCTGCTTTATTTAGCAGAGTTGACTAGTATTACTTGAAACTGTTTTGTTACCTAAAGTGACTATAGATATTCCTGTTTCTTTACTTTGTCTCTAAACTTCTCATTTTCTTTTATGTTTGCTAATTATGTCTCCAACTGAAGTGCAGTTTTTCCATTCTCATAGGTTTGACTATTTTTTCAATATCCAAATATGTAGGGGAACTTCCTACTTGTTTATTTATTTTTTTTTGCAACTAGGTCTTGCTATTTTTGCCTGTGGAACCTCAGGCTTACGTTGCCCGTGGTACCACGGAGTCAACGCAATCCCCATCCTCAACTTCCAAGATAGCTGGGATTACAGGTGTGTGCCACCACGCCCAGCTATTTTTTGGAACTAGGTCTTGATACATTGCCCCAAGCGGGACTCGAACTTCGATCCCTGGTCCCCACCGTGGCTTCCTAGGCTGCCGCTTACAGGCATGTGCCACCATGTCTGGCCTTACTTCCTATTTCTGACTTTGTACATGCTGATCCTTTAGCAGGGAATATACTTTCCCTCAGTTAACTCTTACTTATTTTTAGGTGTCAGTTTGAGTATCTATTTTTCAGAAAACTTATGGCACCCCCTTTTTTTAGATTTTTATTTTGTTGTTTACTTATTTATATTTATGTGTGCATATGTATACAATTACATCGTTACATCATTGCATTTCCCAGGGCCCGCCCTCCCCTTTCCCCCATTACGTGTGAGCCCTTTGAGCCCTTATCTTGATCTTCTTGTGCTCATTCCTTCCCTAATTTCTCCCTCTCCCCTCCCTTAATGGCACATTTTTTGGTATAGATCACATATTTCTGTTTTGCTTATTATAGGGTTCTTTGTTCTATCCTCACAGTACTTAAATTTTGAAATCACAAGTTTTGAATCTTAGGGAAAAAAAATCATGTGGTTTCTCTGGCTTTTATCAAGCTAGTTCCATGAACGTAGAGCCAGTATCTTGCATGCATGTACACCTGTGAATAAAAGACATTAAAAACCTAACCAGCTAGTGAATATTTAAAGTTTCAATGTTTGGAAGATTGTATTTAAATATAGTTATATTTTCTTGCTTCAGTGATGGGTCAGATGGTAGTCTTAAAATCTTTAACTTTTTTTTAGATATATCACAAAATTAAATAGCTGTTGTGTCTATTGAAGATATATTGCTTTTTAGGTTTTTGTTTTGTTTTGTTATTTTATTTTATATTTTAGACTAGGTCTCGCTATGTTGCCCCGGGAACCACAGACTCATGTTGCCTGGGGTACTACAGGCTCATGCGATCCCCAGCCTCAGCCTCCCAGGTAGCTGGGAAAACAGGCACGTGCCACCACACCCTGCTATTTTTTGAGACTAGGTCTCACTATGTTGCCCTGGGCAGGTCTTGAACCTTCGGACTCAAGTGATTCCTAGTCTCAGCCTCCCTTCCTAGGCTGGAATTAAGGCCATGTGCCACTACGCCTGGCCTGCTTTTTAGTTTTAACATGAAACATTTTATTGTGGTTTCATCACAATATTCCATTGTGTACTTAACCAAAATATTTCAGGGATCCACCACATGATCCCCATGAGTAAATTGTCTTGGTTTCCATGTTATATTCCAATCTATATCTCAACTTTCATCACCTGTCCCAAACTGTGTGAAAATGTCTCTCAAAATTTTCAGCTCTGCTTCCTTTTGTGTTTTTTCTTTGCTCTCCATTTTGAATAATATTACTTAGTTTAGATTTTTCCATACTGTATTTTATTTTAAAAAATGTTTAAGTGGAATAGTGCAAATATCTATTAGTAAATATGAATAAATAATATGATTTATATATTCAGCAAAATATTGTGTAGGCTTAGGAAGGAATAGAATTATGATAACTACATGGATTATTCTCAGAAACATAAGTGAAATAAATCACACACAAAAGGACAAATACTGTACAGTGCCCACTACATGAGATAACTACAATATGCAATGCTATATAGGCAGAAAGTGGAGGAAGATACCAGAGGCTGAGAATAGGGAGCTATTGTTCAGATGATAGAGTTTCTTCTTGGGATAATGAAAAATTTGGACATGGATGGTGGTCGTGGTTGCTGGACATAGTTAATGCCACTGAGTTGTGCACTTATAAATGGTTAAAATGAGTTATATCTTACCATAACCAGCCAACCAAAAATGTATTAAAAATGAAGTGACTGGCATCTGGCTGAGAAAGATTGAGTAATACTTTCTTTCATTTATTTTTTTAATTTCAAATTTTTTCGTTAATTATTTACTTTTAGTATCATACACATTTGTTCCTCCCTGCATGGTTGTTGGTCCTCTTGGGAATGTGTGTCGTGTCCCCCCCCCCCATCACTCCCTCTCCTTTCTCTTTACTGTTGTTGGTCCATTTAGCCCTTAAGTCTTTATTTTTTTCTTTGCCTCTGGAGCATAATTCTTATCCTGAGTGAAGTTCAGTGTTCTAGGGGCGCAGTAGACTGCGCTTCTTTTGTTTCCAGTCTTAGCTTGTATCGCGCAGCCCATCCAAGCTTGTTTGGAATCCAGTAGTACCAGTTCCTCCATTCTGTATGTCTCGTCCATATTGTTTGAGAGAATTCCCTGGAATGGAGATATGTCGATTGAAGGTTTGTCTGGTTGTTTTCCTTGTTCATGGATAGCTGCTTAGCTGTCAGGCTGCTGCCTTATTTCTGTGGTCATCCTTCCCTGTCCAGAGGAGGGTATGCAATACTTCAGCTGGAGGCCTCTTGAGGCCACAATTCTGGCTCCTTGGCCTCAAGGACGATGGTGTTGGAACGATACCAGTTGTCATCTCTATGGTTGGTCTCACAGTCCTATGTTCCTTAGTCAGCTACAAGGTCTTTCTGGTTCTATCCAGGGAATATGTGTTTACAGGGCCCTTACTCAATTCATTCTCCTCATCTATTTCTTCTGTTGCCTTATTTACTGAGCTCTTGTTCCTGATGAGAACAGATTGGAGTGGGATTAGTCCGGAGAAGGGGGTTAATGTTGTGCCATTGCACCCCCCTCAACCCCTACCCCCAGCCCTGATCCATGCGCCTGGGAGCCGGGTGGGCCGAAATCCTGAACATAAAGAACCAGTATTCTCTTTTAGAATTTAGGTGGTAAGATTAAAAATTGTCTAAAAAATACAATTCTGAACAAATTAGAAACATGTAATCTTAAAAAAAAATTAAGTGCTCTTTCATAACTGTGAAATATAACAGCATTTAGGAAACTAGGAAAAGGAAGAGCCTTAAAAATTTCCCCTTATAATAACTGGTGATTTTGTATATTCCTTTATATGTATGTTTGTTTTTAATGCCTGAATATACTCCCTTTAGAAATAGTTTATGATAGAGTTTCCTATAGGCATTGTAAGGAAGAAAGATGATTAAGATTATGCTGTTTCAGGTGAAAGGGTATTGTGGGATCTTCTAGAATTAGATTTGTTTGAAACAGATGAGATGTAAAAAAGATTTGGAGTAACTCATAAAGGAAAAAATTAAAAAGAAAAAAACTAAAAGGTTTCAGAAGATTAAAACAGCTGTTTGGGACTTACAGGTTATAATATTTGCTCATGAAATGTGGCTATTTGGTCAGTTCAGAAAAGGAAAAGTTCATTTCTATAAATTTTGCCAGTGAATAGTTACTTCAAACAATAAAAAACTTTCTAAGACACTGGTTGAATTTCACTTTTCGTCAATTTTCTGTGACTGAAATATAGCCTAGTTGTTCTTTCTGTGTATAACTTGGATATAGTTCCCTGGGACTGAGCTCATCCAAAACAGAAACAGAATTACTTATTCCAAATTTGAATCACTGTTTGAATCTTTGGACTATATGGACTTCTAATCATTTATAATCTAGATAACTTCCTTTTTAAAATGTTATTCTCTGACTAGAGATTTGGTTTATTGGGTTTATTTGCTTGAAAATCTCCCACTCATAATAACTGATCCTACATTATGTTATGCATATGTGAATTAAATATTGAAAGGATATAGGTAACACTCTTTGTCTCCCTTTTAAGACTCTAGCAGTGAATGCAGGCTCGCAGAGACGTGTCCACTTGATACATAGTGATTATATAATTTCTCTCTGCTATAAATTTTTCAGGGTTTTATTTTCTACAAATCAACATTTATGGCAAATGATTGTTGTTAGTTATTAGTATTTATTTTTAACTTTGTAGAATCATTTATCATCTTAGACTTATGGTGCTATTAAAATGCTGACCTTTTTTTCTGAATCCCCTTGTTCACATCCTTCCTTATTTTATCCAGTTACTCCAGGTGAACTTCACCTGCAGTTCATAGACCTAGCGTTTTTATGGATGATAGGGTGCCTTTATTTAAGAAGCCCTTCATCTCAAAGATAGACACAGCGTTGGAGTGATGGATCCATAAAGAAAGAAAAAGCCCAAGTCACTTTGTTTTGGTATATATATTCAAAATACTTTTTTTTCTCTTCTGACTGAAAAAAACTGGAGAAAGTTGGTGAGATAGCTCAACTGTTGCATGATCTAATTTTTTCCAAATAATTCATGGCCTTCTGTTCCCTGCTGCTGCTGACTTTCATTACTCCTTAATCTTAGTCATCAATATTTTATGAAGTCTTTCAAAAATTAAGAGCATTTTATCTGATGATACAGATTTTACAGTGTGCAGCTAAATCAGCATGCCATTTTTGTTCTTAATTTTTCCTAACTTCCTGTGATTACAAACTGTTCTACTGGTCTTGAAGTGTAAGGCAGTTCCAGATACACCCAGATAGCTATTCCCTACAGCTTCATGAAGCTGTTTCTGGACTATGGAATATAAAAAACAAAATCTTTCAGTATTAAAAGTTTTAAAAAGATGTTGTTTTCAGTCTTGATAGTCTTGAACTTATTGTTCTCAGGTTCCTAACAGCAGACAGGTAATTTGAACACAGAAAGTAATTAACTAGCTTACTAGGAGTTAATTATTAAAAGATAAAGAGAACACGAAATAATATAATCATGGAAGTAGAGCAACCATTACCTTGAGCTGAGGCTCTATGCTCAGGGAAAGAATAACTGCCAAGGAGGTCCCTCCTTGTGCCCAGGTTGCATTCAGCTTTCCATGGGGAAAACGAGGCTCTGGTCCAATAGATGACTAAAATTTGGTGGTGCTGTAGCCTGGACCACACAGGAAACTGCTGGTTTCTAGAAGTCCCTCATAGGCATGCTGCTAAACCTTGATGAAGGATGAAGAGGATCTCTTTTGTTGCTGGATTCTCTATGTCTTAAGAACTGGTAGGCAAGAGAACACTGAACCTGAAAAGACCTCCTTTTCCTCTTGCGCTGTTCCTCTAGCACTGAGATGGCAAAGCTTAACATTGATTGGGCTGGGAAAAATAACATTTTTAACAGGATCCAGCTCTACTGTCAGAGAAAGTGGAATTGGAACTAAAACAGAAGTAGGAATAAATTGAGAACTGGCACAGAAGTGTTCAGTAGTATTCCCATAGAATAACTGGCATCTTTGGTCCTGCAGTCTTGTTTTCGTTTACTTGATTTATCTCTGCACTGAACTACTAAGCTGATATACCCTCTACAGAATCTGAGATGTCTAAGGACTTGAGTAATCTTTTATCTTCTAATTTTTATTTATTTTTAATTGAGGTAATATTTGGATACCCTCATCAGATATTATTGTCACCATATTGTACCCACCACCAAGTCACCCATAATCCACCACGATAGTCCATTTGGCTTCCTTCACTCTTTGTTCTTACTCTTCCCCCCATAACTTTTTATCTGTTTATATGAGAAGTCCTGACAGTCTTTCAAAACCAATTCAGTATTCTCAATATTTTTTAAAGGAGAATTATCACTTATTTTATGTTACACATAATATAATAATATAGTATAATATGACTTTACTTCCCCTAAGTGTTTTATTTAGACTTAAGATCAGTTTCCTTTGGGATAATTGATCTACTCACTCAATACCAAAAATAAATGGACTATAACCCCTGCTACCTGGGAGGCTGAGACTGGGGATCGCTTGAGTCCAGGTACCCTGGGCAACATAGCAAGCAAGACCTAACTTCAAAAAAAAAAAAAGCAAAAATAATTGGAACTTTACTCCTTAACTTTTCCTCCTAGACTTTCAGAGAAAATAGGCAAGAATTATAGCTTTGCTTTTAAATTAAAAATTCCTACTCTTTATACTTAGGATTTTTTAAAATCAAGAATGAAAGTTTTAGAGCAGACTTGACTAGAGATTTTCCGATTCCAACTTAGAAATTGAGTGTAATAAGCTCCTCCTCCCCTGAAAGTCGTTGGCTTCCATATTGAAAGTTTTTTTTTGGATCACATTACCGTTTTCTTTTGTGTTAAATGAAGATTGTATTATTTCAAGCTGAAAATACATGTATCAGACACATTACAAAAAGTGAAGTGCCGTAATCACCAGTACCACTGAGCTGCCTCTATGTTTCTGCACTATTCCTTTCACATCCCTTATTTTGTTTAGAACTTCCAGTACTTTGTTGAGTAAGAGAGGTGAACACACATATTCTTGCTCCCATTTTTTTGTAGGGGGAGAACATTCAGTCATTCTCCCTTAAGTGTATTAAGTACAAGTTTTTTCCTGGATGCTCTTTGTCAGTGTGAGGAAGTTCCCCTTTATTTTTTCCTGGGGTTGCTTTAACAAATTGCCACAAAGCAATATAAGTTGATCTTTCAAATTCTGGTGTCTGGAAATCTGAAGTCAAAGTTTTGGCAGTGTTGTTTCTTCCAAAGGAAAATGCAGTTGTCTCGAGTCCTAAGAGTTCCATGATCTGTGAACTCTCAGTCCAACCTGTCTCTCTCCACATAGCATTTCTGTGTGTCCTACTTCTGTTAAGAACAGTTGTCATTAGATTAGGGCCACCAGGATTACATTGTATTAGCTTAATAACATCTAAAGACTTCCAAATAAGATCCCATTTACAGGAATCTGAAGTGAGACTGTATCTTTGGGAGAGAGTGTGGGGGGAAGGAGGGAAAGAGAATGATAACAGTTCAACATGAAATGCCCGCTGTTTCACCTTTTTTTTTTTTTTTTTTGAGACTAGGTCTCACTATTTTTGCCCGTGGAACCACAGGCTCACATTGCCCAGGGTATCACGGATTAAAGCAAGTCCCCAGCCTCAGCAACCCAGGTAGCTGGGATTACAGGCGTGCGCCACCATGCCCGGCCCCTCTGTTTTACTTTAGCTTAGAGTTTTTATCATGAATGGGTGTTGATTTGGATCAATTGCTGTGATCATATGGTATATTTTATTTAGCCTGTTAATATGGTTGTTTACGGAATACTATGTGAGATTTGCACACCTGTGATAATACAGTTTTGTTTTGTTTATGTTTTTTTGCTGCATTTGGTTGGCTAACATATCAGGTAGTTCAATTACTTTATCTTTAGGTATTTCCCCACTGTTCTCTGACTCTATGCTCATTTCCCCCCAATTTTTTCCCTCTCTTTCAGATAGTATAATTTCTATTCTCTACATTACATATTCCATGATTCTATTCTCTGTCTTCTATATCTGGTTATTGAACCCATTTAGTGTGATTTTTTTTTTTTTTTAAGATCTGATTCTATATTTTTTGATTTCGAAATTCTTAGGTGGTATCTTTTTCTCCTGAAACTCCCATTATTTCAAGTTCTTTTATTTATACCTCACTTCAATATGGTAATAATGGATTTTTGAAAGTATCTGTATTAATCCAAGTTTGGGTAACCTCAGGGTTGGCAACTGTTGGTCATCTTTTCCTTTGAGAATTTGTCACATTTTCCTGGGTTGTTTATTGAGAAATTTAAGGTTGTAGTCCATTTTGAATATTATATTAGTTTTAGGGTTTGTTTTTCTATTAAAAGCCTTTGTTAGGGTGATATTTTTTTTCTTTTTTTCAGAGTAGGTAATCACCTGACTGTTTATAGGCTACAAGTTCTTTTCTGTAGGTGTTGTTTCAATAATCACTTTAGTTTTCAGAGCCTCTGTTCTAATGTTTTTAGTCTGTTCCATGCATGTGCCTAAGTTAGTGTGAAACTCGGCCAGTCTTTCCAGTGTTTCAATTCTCAAAGCCTTTGCTGTGGTGGTTGGGAATGTCCCAGGAATGCACAGTTTAGGCATCAACCCAGGCCTTTTTTTGCAATTAGAATATTCCTTTCTCTAGTTCTCTCTGGACTTATTTTGCTTCCAACCTCCACCCAATACTCTAGCTTTCAGCGTACATTTCTCCTGCTAGCTTGTAAAATGGGTCTTAGAGTTTTATCTATCCTTAATAATAAATCTCCCCAACCGGGAATCTGGGCATTAGCCAAAGTGGTGAGAGCAAAACCCCAAAAATTCACTCTTCTAGCACTGCCTTGTGCAGAGTTAAGGAGCGGTTCTCATGATCACCCTAATTTATTAACTGTTAAGGTTAACCATGGAAAGAAATGCATAGAGCAGGGTCAAGATAAAGTTCCAAATACAGCTTACAGTTACTGTATCTCTGAATTTAGGACAGTGTTGTTTATCAACCTCAGTATGTGACAGGAATTATCTCTGGGATTTCAAGGGCAAAGGTCAAACTGCACTTTGAGTAAAGTATTCATTTCTAAGATTCTGATCTACTAGTTTTTCTTGATTTTCCATTCATGACTAGAAGAGGAAAGAAAAATTAGGAAGATTCTTGATATCCATGAATTTATCACTCCAGTTGGAACGTTTTCTAAATTAGACCATTTATGAGTGATCCCAAGGTTTCATGATATAAAATAATTCCTAATATAGGTGAGGCATACATTTGAATCTTTTATACTATAAGGTTTTTGTGGACAAATAAGTTATATAATTGCTTCCTTTGTTAACTTTGAAAGAAGCCAAGGTGTATTTTAAACTTTGGATCTTTATGGAAAAAGACCTGGGAAGGAAAACTAAGTGCTAGTTATATAGTAATAGTGCAAAATTTGGGTATTAGCAAATGACTTGGGCATACATTCCTTGCAAATGGAGTTTATCTAGTTATTTTACAATTGATGCCATTGACTAACAGCCCCCACAAATTATCAATCCCTTACATTCCTAAGCCTCTTTTCCAAACCAGTCACATTATTTCAGTCATAGAATGTTATAGCTTGAAAAGATAATTAGGATACTGCAGTTGCATCTCATATTTTTTCATAGAAGAATTGAGGCCATGGAGATTGAGACTTGGCCACAGTGTATTTGCGCTATTGTTTTTTAAATGAAATGTATATCTTGTGCTGACAAGAAAAAAAACCACACACACATTAGGTTAGTTGCTGTGTAACTGAAATTACTTTCTGGGAAAATTTGTACTAGAAAACCTCAGCCATTATAATAACCTGACTTCTGATAAAGAGTCAGTTTATTTTTAAAGAACTCCGCTAAGTGAACATTTAAGTAAATCTTTATATTGTCTGGCAGAGCTCAAACTGTTGTGCAACCAAAAGTTTTCCTTAATTTTCAGTCTTGTGTCCAAGCAGAGTGGGAATTATAAAAAACCATCTACAAAGATTATGCTCGGTAAGCCTTTGTCAGGTTGAAGAAGTTCCATTGCACTGATAACAATACATTTACTTATGGAAAAAATAATTCTTCTCATAGGATATTTAGGTGCATTTTCACTCACATAAAAACTAATCAAATCACCCATTCTCCCCCATCCTGCCCTTTCTTGTGCAAAAAGTATATAGCAAGGGAAATAAAGGCAACATTTTCTACTAATTTTCAGTAGAAATAATTATTTCTGCAGAGTAAGTCATTTACAGTTTGAATTGGTTCGAGGTAGTTTTGTTATGAAAGAGCTTAGTTTAAGAATGAAGAACAGCATTAATTAAATTAGTATAAGGTTGACTGATGTATTTTCTTTATCTGTGAGTTGCAGTCTGTTTTCAAGTACTTTGTAGGAATATCAAAAGATTCATGAAAAGATAATGAAAAATGCTTGGATATGACAGAAAAGAATATTACTATTTGTAATTCAAGTTCTCCATTAGTTCTGTTATGAATCAAAGGAAAGCTAAATAAAACTTCAGGTTCCATAGCTGATGGCTTTATGATGGCTCCTTGAAATTGAAATGCATGGGAAGAATGTTAAGGATGGGGAATAGTCATTGATTCCATAATTAACTGCTGTTAGTTTTACTCTGCCACATAAATAAGATTCTCTGTTATCAGATATGGCTTAAAGACTGTTTAACAGAATTTAATTGTGCATTTTTAGACACACACTGATATTTTGGACTAACTTGTAAATGCTAAAGAAATTGTTTTTATGTAGCAAAGGGGTATTGCTAATCTGGAATTGTGGATATTGCTGGGAGGGGAAGGGAAAATTAAAAAAATAATTTATTGTTGCTTTGTAAAGAAAAATTAAAAGTTCTTTTTTTTCCTTCCTTTTATTTTCTTGGGGTGCATTCCAACTCCAGAAGGTAAGAAGTATTACTTTATTCTAAAGAAGTATTATACAGTTATATACTTTTGCAAGTTTTATTGAACTTACCTTTGGATGCATGATTTTTGCTTTATAAAACTAAGTAGTTAGAAACTAAAGAATAGTAGTACTAAGTAAATATTATGTATACTATTTTTATTTTGCAGTTTGTAATCATTTTTGGTCATCATTCTAGAAACAATGTACATTTGACTTTTATTAAAATCTTTGGCATTGGTTTATGTGTGTTCTGTAAATTAATAATTAAATATTTAAGAATCAGATGTATAAACTAAGATTTGTATAACTGTATGATTGAAAATTTATGTTAAAAATACATATATTTATGTTAATTTTCTTGGTCAAGTTAGAGAGACTTTGGTAAAAGCTCAAAGAGAATGATACTTATTTAACAAGTTAGAATCCCTAGATTGTATCCTTTCTTGAATTGGCTTTTCATCTGTGTTGATACTGCATTTTTGACACAATTCTGTTACAGAAGTCTCCATTTTACCATATAATAACTTAGTGTAGTTATCTGACTTTGCTTGTGGAATTTGAGAATAGGAGCCATGCTCCACATCCATGTATTTGGACATGACATGCTTGGCCATGTCATAATGAATCTTTTAATGCCACTTAAATTTGCATTCCACTAAGTCCATTTACAAGTCTGTTCACTTTTTAGCATCAGTTTGTGAAGGAAGCCTTAATTCAGGTCATGAAAACATGTTAATTATAATTAAAATTTTAAAGTAGATTTAAAAATAAGTTGTTTTTCTGAGGGAGGTTTATGTTTGATTAGTTTTTTAAGTATAAATGATAGGAATCAAATGTCAGTAACATAAGCAAAATGGGGTTTATTTGAAGAATGCTTCCAGGCTCAAGGGAAAGAAGCAGACTCTGAATTGAAGAAAATAAAGACAGCTTCAGAGATCAGGTAGCTAGAACTAATAGATCAAGATTGCAGCTGGCCTGAATTAGTCCACATCTACCCTGTTTCAAGGTTACTATTCAAGGGACAGTGAGCCTGACTGGCCCAAGCGCTCTGGGATGGTGAGAAATCTTGATGGATGGTCCTACCAAAGACTTTGCAGTGGAATAGGGCAACGTTTTCCAGAGCAAAACTGCATATTCTTTCCAGAATTAGAGAATTCATTTTGGTAGGTAGAAACAACACATGTCCACTATATTCAATGTAGAAAATTAGAGTGTAAAAGAAACGCCTAAGCCACAAGTAGTTGTAAGAAATGACCCTTTATACAGATTTTCCTAGAGCTAAGGTTGATGATAAGATGATAATACCATCTTACAATATTAAAATTACAATATTGTTTTTGATACAATCTACCTGGTTTTACTTGTACTTCTGTGTGTGCCCTGTGTACTCACCTGCTGGTAATAGATGTGCATCTGACTCTCTGTAGTCTTAGCACATAAATGGATTCATGGATCCACCACCTTATAGAATATAAAAAGTTTTATTAACAAGAGAAGCCCTTGTGATGCTCTTTCATAGTCACACTCCTCTCACTCCTGCTCACCCTTGGTGTAGTACTTTTTCATTCTACATTTTCTATAATTGTGTCATTTCTAGAATTTGTTAATGGAATCAAATAAACCATGAGATCATTTGGACTTTTTTAAGTGTAATTTTCTCTGAATGTATCGAAGCTGTATGCACTAATATTTCATTTATTTAAAAAATTATTTTAAAAAAGAAGACAATAGCAAAGATCAGAGAAGAAATAAAATGCAATGAAAAAAATAATAGAAAAGTTGTCAAAAAATAATTTCATTTGTTTTTTACCAAGTACTACTACATTACATGGATGTAATATAGTTTATTTAATAATTTACTCGTTGAAGGACAGCTGGATTGTTTCTAGATTTTGGCTATTATTAGTAAAGCTGCTTTCAAAATTTATATACATGATTTTGTGTGGACATAGATTTTCCTTTCTCTGTGATAAATGCCCAGAAATACAATTGCTGCATTGTGTGGTAAGTGCATGTTTAGTGTTAAAGAACTGCTCACATGTTCTATAATGATTATACTATTTTACATTCTTACCAGAAATATATGTGATCTATTTTTTCAGAAGTTGAAATGAAGTTCTTATAAATAGTGTATGATTGGGTTGTAGTTTAAAAAAAATTGGGTTGTAGTTTAAAAAAAAAAATCAACCAAAAAGCTGGTCTGTCAGTCTCTCTTAACTTCTGTGTTTGCTTAATTTATACTTAAGGTAATTATTGACTTTTTAGAATTTATGTTTGCCATTTTATTATGTTTTATTTCTTGCCTTATTTTTTAGCCACTGGTTTACTTACAGCACATTTCTTTATCTCTTTGTGTCAGTTTTTTAGTGTTTATTCTAGGTATTAAAGTATATGCACCTGACTTATCACAGTCAATTGTTATCAACATTTTACCACCTTAGGCCCTCCCATCAGTGTTGTACCCCTTACTACACTTTCCCGGTCACTCCAACTCCTCTCATTGCAAGTCATTGGTCCGTTTGGACCACTGGTCTTTTCTTTTTTTTTTTTTTTTTTTTTTTTTTTTTTTTTTTTTTTTTTTTTTTTTTTTTTT
>PVHY01013482.1:0-41230 GCA_004024945.1 Uropsilus gracilis | reverse complement strand
CTAAATGCCCCAAAACAGAGGACTGGATGAAAAAATTGTGGTATATATACACGATGGAATATTACTCATCAATTAAAAATGACAAATTGGATGACTTCATAACAACATGGATGCATTTAGAAGAAATCATATTAGCAGAAACAAGCCATAAAGAAAAAGGCAGAAACCAAATGGTCTCACTAATGTAAGGGATATAGGGGAAAAAAATAAATAAATAAAAAATAAAAGACTTGAGGAAAGTCAAAACAAGCTAAGCAACAAAATGAAATGCACAACTATGAACAGGAGGGAAAAGGGGGAAGGGAGGGGAGGGAGGGGGGGGCAAACCCTTGAGATTACAAAGTTGTGAAATTTATATATAAAAATAAATAAATAAAAAAAAAGAAAAAGTTTTTTCTGTGAGGAAACTAGATCATTTAATTTTTAATTTTTCTGAAGGCAAGAACTAAAAAATTACTGCAACAATTTGGTATTTCTAATAAGAGTGAGTTAAAAATACACTAAAACCATCCAAATAAAAAGAAAGAAAGGCTCTAACAACTTGAAGAAGTTAGAGGATTACAAAGGAAAATAATTATGTGCTTAAAAGCAATAGTTGGAACATTATTTTTTAAATTTTTTTTTTGAGACTAGGTCTCACTATTTTTGCCCGTAGAACCACAGGCTCTTGTTGCCCAGGGTACCACAGACTCAGCAATCCCTAGCCTCAACTTCCCAGGTAGCTGGGATTACAGGCGCGTGCCACCACGCCCAGCTATTATTTTGGAACTAGGTCTCACCACCGGCCCCAGGCGGGACTCGAACCACGACCCCTAGCCCTGGCCACTTCATAGACTGAAGCTTACAGACACGAACCACCTTCCCTGGTTTAGTTGGAACATTATTAAAACTATTGAATGAGGATTTAAGTTTTCCTTCCTCCCCTAACCAAGCAAAGCGGTGCTATTAAGGGAAGTAACACCTATTTAAAGGATGTTAAGAAAGTAAAATTTTGTTTTGTTTCACACCACTAGCCTAACATTGCAGCATGAGGTTGGTCAGATGACACCTTTTGTAATTACGGTGGCAGATGCTTGTCTATACAGAGTCCCAAGAGAACTCAAGGCTCTGGGCTTAAAATAGTGATTTCTCTTTGATATGGAAGGCTAGAAAATCCTCCCTTCCTTCTAAATCTCTTCTTATGCTCAAGTTTTCTCTTCCAAAAATCAGTTTCAAAAAAAAACCCATCAAACCTTGTTTATTCTCTCCTTAAATAAATCGTTATTTCTTCCAATCTCATATTTTTATTTGTAATCTATTTTTCTTTATACATGTTCTCTCTTTTGTTTCTCATAGTTTTAAACCAACATGTATTTGTTTTATAGTTATTAATACATAACAGTAAATTATTTCTCATGCATATTATCTTTAAAAATTATGTATAGCTATGTTACTGGAATCTTTTAAACTTTAAAACTCAATGTTAATCACAAACCTCTATTAATCTTATATTGGACAACATTTAATTATTTGTCAAAATCTATTTTACTTGTTTCTTCTTGGACTTCCCCAATGTATATGATATTTTGAAAAGATAATTAAATTTTATTGTTGCAAAACAAGTGAAAAGTCTCCCAAACAAGCCAACAACCAAATTGAAGCACACAACCTGGGGGGGTGGACACACGAGGACAGGGTGGGAACGGTGGGGGGGGGGTGAACCTAAGTGAATAAAAGAGATGTGAAATTTACATATAAATAAATTATTTTTTAAAAAAACAAGTGAAAAGTCTCAGATTATAAGAGTAGTGGTTACTAGATGAAAAAGGAGGAGTTCTCAGTAAATTGGGTAAAAGGAATTGTAATGCAGTGGATAGAAATTAGACTTTGGTGCTAATTATAATGCAATATATACATATCAATTTATAGTGTTACATACCAGAAATCTATACAGTATTTTAAACCAATGTCACTTCAGTAAGAAAAGTAAAAGTAATAAGATAATAAAATTAAATTATGTTGTCACTTATTTATTTGAAAGCATCACATAAATAATTTTCCCTTTGAATCCTACCCCACCTGTTCTGCCTTCATCCTTGTGCAGAACCGAAGTATCCTGGAAGCAATAACATAAAAATGGAGGTTAAAGTCAACTTCCAGAGTTCTTTAAGCTGCTACGATATTTCATTCAAGCATAATTTCTTAGAGAAATAGATATTGTGATCATGACCTATCTATCACTTTCTGTAAAACAACAGATTGTTTATAACTGTTGCTTACAGAATCACTTCATGACTTCTAAATGGAAATATGTCCTCATCAGCATATTTTTAAATAATTCTCCCATGCAGTTCCCATGCATGTCCTGGGGTTTAGGTACATGTAATGCAGTGGTGAACATGCACCACAATCTTTAATTTTACAAAAAAAGGATTTATAGTTGATTTGCTTGACATCTTGAGGGATCTATTTCTTCTTTACTACAGAATCCATTCAGAACCATCTTGATTTATGTTTGAAAAATCTATTGTCAAGATTTTAAAAGCTTTGAGACCATCTTGTTTCTGATCCTGTTTCCACAAAACTTACTTGAATGGTCCACCATGTCATTCAAAGAACGTACTTTAAGAATGAATAATGATAAATTTGATGCATTTGTGATGACATGGATGGACCTAGAAGTAATCATGTTAGCAGAAGCCAGAAAGATAAAGAGAAATACTGAATGATCTCACCTATATGCAGGATATAGGTAAAACAAACAAAAGGACAAAGAAAATTTAAAACTGTGAGCAGATCTGAAGCATAGAGCAAGAGAAGGGGATGGGGAGGAGGAATGGAATGGGCACAAGAGATTAAGATGATGGTTCTCAAATGACAAGGTGGAAGGAGAACTTTGGAATAGACAACGATGTAAAATATATATATATATGTGCAATCGACTACAAATAAAATTAATTTTAAAAGAATGAATAATGATGACTTTAGTAATAATATAATGACTGATAGTTAATTTGTGCTTATACCTCAGGTGTTGTTCTAAATATTTCACATATTTTCTTATTTAATTTTTTTTTTTTTTTTTTTTTTTTTTTTTTTTTTTTTTTTTTTTTTTTTTTTTTTTTTTTTGAGACTAGGTCTTGCTATTTTTGCCCGTGGAACGGGAAGCTCTCGTTGCACGGGGTACCACAGACTCAAGCAATCCGCAACATCAGCTTCCCAGGTAGCTGGGATTACAGGCGCCCACCACCACGCCCAGCTATTTTTTTTGGAACTAGGTCTCGCTATGGGCCTCAGGTGGAACTGGAACCGCGATCCCTAGCCCCGGCCGCTTCATAGGCTGAAGCTTACAGGCACGAGCCACAGTGCCCGGCCTTATTTATTCCTTAAAGCAAGCTATGAGGTATATCGTTTCTACTGTTTCTTATTTTACAAATGAGGAAACTGTGGATTGGAGAAAATGCAAAAAGTTATGCTAAGTGATGCGAAATCAAATTTGGAGTTCTCATTTTAATCTTCCAAATTTTTGCTCTTCTTTTTTTGTCAGTCTCCTCTCTATTTTAGTTTCATTTTATTAAAAATAAGTACACATGCTTTCCCGCATCATGTGAGTTAATAAGGAAACTTCTATCTTTTTAAAAAAATATATACCCCTGAAAGACAACACTTTCATTTCCAGTCCTCTGATGCCAAATTGACCACATTTGTGGAAGGTTTTGATAAACACTGTCAGTTGTTTATTCATTCAATTAACGTGTGATTATTGCCTTGTACCACCTATTGATTATAGCCAATCATATCATCTGACTTCTAGTGAACTACAATTTCATGCCTTTTTATTTTATTTATTTGTTTATTAATTTTTTGCGACTACTTCGCACTATGTTGCCTGGGGCAGTCCCGATCCGGGATCAGATCTGAGTAGTCCAGATCCCAGATCCGATCTGGGATCCTGTGGACTCAGGCAATTCCCTGCCTCAGCCTCCCAGGTAGCTGGGATTACAGGCATGCCACCACGCCCTGTTATTTTTTTGAGACTAGGCCTTGCTATGTTGCAGGGGGCCGGTCTTGAACCCGTGGACTCAAGTGATTCCTAGCTTTGGCCGCCCTTCCTAGGCTGAGATTAAAGGCGCACATCACAGCGCCCAGCCTTTGCCTTTTCTTTTTAGTTAAGTAATAAATTAACTCAGATTGAGCTATTGACTTATGGATAAAAAGGCAGTTCTCAGTAAATTTCCATCTGACCTACTAATGCCTTATTTGTACAACTGTATAATTTTTTTTTTTTTTGAGACTACGTCTCGCTATGTTGCCCGGGGAACCTCAGACTCACGTTGCCCGGGGTACCTTGGACTCAAGCAATCCCCAGCCTCAGCCTCCCAGGTAGCTGGGATTACAGTTGCACGCCATCACACCCAGCTGTTTTTTGAGACTAGGTCTCACCATGTTGCTCCAGGCAGGTCTCGAACCCACAGACTCAAGTGATTCCTAGTCTTGGCCTCCCATCCTAGGCTGGAATTAAAGGTGTGCACCACCACACCTGGCTGCATCCATTTTACCTTTCACTGCTACCAAGTTCTCCTCTACCACCTACATCCTGACTTCTCCCACGGTGATAGCCACTATAGCTACTGTTGTGAGGTGGGAGTAAGTACAGATATTTCAACAACATCTGAAGACATCAGAAATAAAATAGTATTTGCTTCTGTAATGGTAAGAAAATGCAAAAGCTACATTATTGTTAGTTTTTATAACTGGGTCATTATGACTTATTACTAAATTTGTTTTCTATTTTGAACTCTCCACCATGTGAATGTTTTTACTCTTGAAGTTCTTTAGTATCTGATAGCACAGGAAACAACAAAATACTCTACTTAGTTAAGATGCTTTGTACCATATTTATCAGCCCTTTTCAAATATGTTTGAATCAGAGCTGCTGCAGGTGGAACAGCAGGCTATCTGTCTGGTCTTTAGCTCTTCACCTGTAGTTAAGCAAATGACAAACCAGTTTAGTATTCTCTACAAACAAGAGCAAGCAGAAGATGATGCCATTTTGTCTTGGAGATAAGTAAGAAAATTCTGACATGGTGGTCACAGAGTCCTTGGATACTTGGTGAAGGAATGGAAATGATGTGATGAGACAATGGACCTACATAGAGTCTGGGAGGGAAGTCACTAAGTGTAGTATCGGTGACTATCAGCCACAACCCACCAAAGCTGTACACAATTCTCTTGATGCTCAGATTAATCTCTGGGATGTGGAAAATGGCAGATAATGCTTATAGAGCAGGATCTATAGATGCCTGAATTTTGGCCTTTTCTCCTGATTTGCAGAACTTGGACACAGGAATTCATTTGGAGAAAGTGAACATTTTTTGTTGTGAAAAGTGGGCAATAGAAATATTCTTTGGACAAAAAAGGAAAATCCATTCTTAAGATTGCATCTAGTCCTGATGGGAATTACTGACCTTTCCCCTGGTTCTCAGCTACTGGTCCCTGCTACATCAAGATCTATGATATACAATGTGCCAACTTGGTTGCACTCTCAGTTGCCAGGTATCCTGACTGCTGAATGTTGTGTTTTATTACCAGTTCATCAGATAACAGTATAAAAGTTTGGAGTATTGGAACAGGGCATGTGTTTACACCCTTGTCCACCAGGTCTGAGAAGTGAAATACAAAGGGAATGGCTAAAAAAACTGCGTCTGGGAAATTAACACCTATGATTACCCAATCTTAATGTCAAGGTTTTCCAAATTAATACTACCCAGAGTTTTTTTTGTTTTTGTTTTTGTTTTTTTGTTTTTTTGAGACTAGGTCTCACTAATTTTTGCCTGTGGAACCGCAGGTTCACATTGCTTGGGGTACCACAGACTCAAGCAATCCCCAGCCTCAGCTTCCCAGGTAGCTGGGATGACAGGCACACACCACCACGCCCAGCTATTTTTTTGGAACTAGGTCTCACTATATTGCCCCAAATGGGCATTATATGTATATATACATTATACATATGAGTATAGTATATTTATATACGAGTGCAATTTGTGAAATAATACCACCATATGAATCTATGTCTTTGAGTTTACATTCATATATAAATATATATTAGATAAATATTATATACAAGCGAAATTTATTTATATACTTTTATATATAATGTATTATGTAATTTAACAGTCAAAAAAGTTTATTCTACTTGGGGATTTGAGATTTTTATATATCTTAAATACCGTAAGAGATGGATCGTATATGGCAGATACTGGATACTTTTGCCTACTCAGAATAATTTCCTGTTATTCAGTAATAGCATTTGGGCTTTTTTATGGAAAAATATCCCTGCTTAATTCTCAGTCTGTTTGTAACCCTGAGACTAACTCCAGTTCAAGGCTTTGACATGTGACCTAGCCCTAAATAATAAAAATTGTTTTGTTTGGTTTAGGAGTGGGTAAATGACCTCTTCAAAGCAGTGAGAATCAGCCTGGGTTTTTTCTAGGACAGAAGACAAAAATATGCATTCTTGTTTCAGCCATTTTGGGAGGAAAGATGGAGGCCAGGCCATGAGGGCTGAGGGGCCTGAGGTCTGGGACCTTTGGACCGGACTGGTAAACTCATGTCTTTTAGTAGTAAGCCTAAGCTGAATGTGCCTGCTGAAAGCTAAAGAGGTTGGAGATTTGAACTCTGTGTTGGAGTTTGTCTTGCAGGGTTTGACTCAGATGTTTCTGGAGAGGCCAAGTGAGTTAGGCCCGAATAAATGAACTCTGGTGGTTTCCATATTTTGGAGTTTCTTTCGACTGCCTGAAGTGAGGAGGACACTACATCAAGGTGAAGAAAGTATCACACCTTTGAGTACCTGCTTGGAAAAGCTGGAACACGCCAAAGAAGGCTGCTGGCATTTTGAAGCACTTGCTGCTGATGAACTTTGATTGATGGGACATTTTGGTGAGGTAAACAAGGATTAAAAAACAGGGTTTTGGACAATTTTGGGATCATCAAGGCTTTCTTATATGGTTTCTTTTTGTAGTAAATAATTAGGAAATCTGGGTGGAGGGCATCCTAGCAGCCATTTATCTATGTAAGAAATTTTTTAAAAAAACATAAGAAAATTAGGAAATCACTTTGTTTAGTAATAAATTAGTCTGCACTCTAAAAAAAGATATGCATTCTTTCTGCTGAGTTTACTAAAAGTTCAGTTCTAAGTTTTGAGTTTCTTACTTATCCACTTAGTTAATGCTTGGGAACAATCTGCCTGAGCTCACTATAAGTGGAAAGCAGAGTCAGGAAAAGAAAACTTATTTATGGTAATATTATTCAAATGCCTCCATTCATAAATGTTTCTAAATCTTAAATGGATAAGAAAACTAAAAAGACATTTTTCCAAAGAAGTGCAAATGACCAAAAAAAAAATTTCAACATCTCTAAGTATCTGGGAATTGTAAATAAAAATCACAATGAGATACCACTTCACTCCTAAAAGAATGGTCCACATTAAACACACACACACACACACACACACACACACACACACACAAAGCAAAACCAGATACAACAAATGTTGCAAAGATGTGGAGATAAAGGAACACTTTTACATTGCTGGTGGAAATGTAAACTAGTCCAGCACCATGGAAAGCTGTATTGAGGTTCTCAGAACACTAAAAATGTGTTCTCAGAACATAAAAATGGATCTACCATATGATCCAGTGATTCCACTCTTAGGGATGTACCCAAAGGGCACTATTTGAAAGGCAACCTGCACTCCTATGTTTAGTGCAGCAATATTTACAATAGTCAAGATATAGAAACAATTAAAATTCTCCAAAGTAGATGAATGGATCAAAACTTTGTGGTATACTGCTGGGCACTGTGCCACATGCCTGTAAGCAACAGCTTATGGAGTCACGGCGGGGTCTGGGGATCACGGTTCAAGTCCCGCCCAGGGCAACACAGTGAGACCTAGTCTCAAAAAATAGCCGGGTGTGGTGGTGCATGCCTGTAATCCCAGCTACTTGGGAGACTGAGGCTGGGGATTGCTTGAGTCCGTGGTACCCCGGGCAACGTGAGCCTGCTGTTCCACGGGCAAAAACAGTGAGACCTAGTCTCAAAAAAAAAAAACCACTGCAAAAACAGTGAGACCTAGTCTCAAAAAAAAAAAATTGTGGTATAATTACACAATAGAATATTATTAAACAATGAAAAAAGACAAGCCCATACCATTTGCAGCAATGTGGATGGAACTTGAAAGAAATATTACTAGTTGAAATCAGAAGGAAAAAGATAAATACTGAATAGTCTCACTTATATGTGGAATATAGTGAAACCAAACAAAAGATCAAGGAAAAGTCAAAACTAACAAGGTGACCATAGAATTAAATTATACAACAAAGGTGGGGGTGGAAGAAGGGGCAAACCAGGGGAGGGATAAAGACAAGGGAATATGGTGACAGTTCATGGGTGATATGGTGGTAGGAGAACAATGGGACTATACCAATGTATGAAAAAATTAATTTTTATGAAGTTTTTACCACAGAGTCTTGGTTTACATTAGGTAAAACAATCCTTTTGTTTGTTTGTTTGTTTAAACTAATTGGGACTCTATCAATTGCAACCAAAATAATTCTAATAGAGTTAAGGTAGAGGTCCCCAGTCTGTGATAGTTAACCTGTCCTTAGGTAAATGATAGTTTGTTTGGAAAGGCAACATAACCAGCACATAAAATAAAGCAGATGATTAAATGCCAAATTATATGGTGTAGACGTTACATGCTATATAACTAGCAGATGCAAATATGACCTTTCTCTGAGGTACCTGCAAGATTAGACAACAGAGAAGACAGAAAGTGAGCCAGCCTGGAAGGACAGGTGAAGAGTGTGAATAAAGGAAAAAGTCAAGGAGGAAATTCCAGATAGGAAGCTGTAAAGCAAAAGACTGAGGTGCAGATGTACATGTTAAGAGTTCAGGATTATACACAGATCAGGAGTGAAAAGATAGTGGTAGGAAGGTCACTTGAATTAAAGCTGACTCACCATGACAGAGGGAATGGGACCAGTCTTTGGAGTCTTGAATGTCAAATTAGTAATTTGCGGGGGCAGGGAACCACTGCATAAATTTGAATGGGTGATTAAATATTAAACAGGAACATATATCTGATGGTGCTGTGAATAATGAATAGAGTGGGACTATGGTAGAGACTGGAGTTAACGTGACTAGCTAGTAATCACTGTAGTGGTTAAATATAATAGATATATCAATTTATTATTAGTCTATTTTATTTTGAAATAATTTTGGCTTGCAAGAATGATGACACAAAAAATAAAACATAATTGTTAGTTTGGAAGTGTTTAGTCAATGGCATTGTAACACATTTAAAAAACCCGCCCAAAATAAGGGCTGGGCACTGTGGCGCATTTTCTTTAATCCCAGCCTCAAAAAGCTAAGGCTAGGAATCGCTTGAGTCCGCGGGTTCAAGACTACCCCTGGCAAGAGAGCGAGACTTAGTCTCAAAAAAAATAGCTGAGTATGGTGGCACGCGCCTGTAATCCCAGCTACCTGGGAGGCTGAGGCTGGGGGTCACGTGAGTCTGCAGGATCGGCACTACCCCAGGGAACATTGTGAATCCTAGTCTGAAAAACAAACAAACAAATAAATAAATAACAAAACAAAACAAAAAAAACAAAAAACCCACCCAAAATAAAATATGTAAGAAAATACATAAACAAGTGAAATGTTAGAAAACATGAGCACAGCAAGCATTTGTATCAAGATCAGAATGTTCTACGGCTTAATAACTAGTTGGTTTTATATATACACATCATATTTTAATATCTGTATCACTCATCACTATGTATACAATATATATGTAAACACAAATCACATCACAAATCAATGTGATTTACTTGGCTCCTAGTCTCTCTGCATCAGCCAGTTGAAGTCAAAGTCCCCTTCAAGAATTTGCAAGAAAAGCAAAAGCAAATTAATAACATTTTAAATCAGGTTTAACTGTTGTCTCTGAAACATCTATCCACCTTTGTTTGCCTTTCAGTTTGCACCAAACTTATTAAACTTAGACATTCATACCTCTGCCCTGAGTTACTGAATTGAGTTCCTTCTTACTTCTTTGTGCTCCTTCCCGAGTTTTTTTCTCCCCAAATCATGGATTCCTGCTAGATAATCTTCCCAAATAAGGTTCAGAACATGTTAGTTCTCCAACTCAAAAAATTTAACAATTACCCATTGTCTTCCAAAAGCATTAATGAGATATTCAAGGTCATCCAAAGGTTTGTCCTCACCTGACCTCTCCTGTCTTCTCTTTTAGCACATCCTGATTGCACTGAATACTACATCAAATCAGATCATGCTTTCTTCCCCAGGCCAAGAGCGCAGCCTCCCCCTAGTCCAAGAACCACAGAATTCCTTTATCTGGGTTTACATATCATACTAATCTCTACCTGCTAAAATTTCATTACCTCCCAGACCTGGAACAATATCTTTATAATAAAGTCCTTATGAAAAGTTATCTATTTCTAATATCAATGTCTTTTTTTCTCTGGGTGTTCTCATAGCTTTCTTTTTAATCACTCAGTGTATGTGACATTCAATTTCACACTAACTAAACTTCTCTTTTCTACCAACTTACCAATACACAAAGATCTGAGGAATCAAATCTTGTTTATTTTTTGTCCCCCACAGCACAATACAGACTTTACTTTTACTTTTATCAAAATTATATATGCGTAACTGAAAGAGTCACATAATTCTTTCAGATATGCTGTAAGATTTGTTCTTCTTTCTGTTTAACAATTTTAGCATTTATCTGCCTGATATATTTTACTGCTGTTACATAACTTTTCAACTTTAGATATTATGAATGGAACTCCATTATGGACGCTAAAGATTTAGCTTTCAACACCTCTATCCCCATGGTTTTTTTTTTGTTTGTTTTTTGTTTTTTTTGTTTGTTTTTGAGGCTAGGTCTCGCTATGTTGCCCAGGGAACCACAGACTCATTGCCCGGAGTACCCCAGGCTCAAGTGATCCCCAGCCTCAGCCTTCCAGGTACCTGGGATTACAGGCATGCACCACCACGCCCAGCTATTTTTTGAGACTAGGTCTTATCATGTTACCCCAGGTGGATTTCAAATCCGCGGACTCAAGTGATTCCCAGTCTCAGCATCCCGTTCTAGGCTGAGATTAGAACTGTATGACACCGTGGCTGGCTCTACTACCATGTTTCTACAACACACTAACTTCCTTTTCATGCCTCCAACCTCCCAATACAATTATATTGTTATTTTAAAAGAAATATTTAGGAAAACTATGATTACTCTTTTATTTTTTTAGATTGATTACAAACAACAGTGAGTCTCAAAACCAAATAAGTCTGTCATCCCTATATGAACACACTGTATCACATGTGATTTTGGAAGTTAAGCAAGGTTGGATCTGGTTAGTAGTTAGATGAGACACTGAGTGGGAATACTGAGTATTATCACAGCTTTAAAATACACAAACATACAAACACACCACCACCTCTAACAACAGAAAAAAATCACAGTGATATAGCACTTCATAAATGTGTTATAAAAAAAAGACAACAACTTGTTGTTGAAACAAGCGTCAGCAAGGATAGGGAGGAAAAGAAATCTTCCTACACTGTTGGTGGAAATTGGTGGGGCATTATGGAAAACAATATGGAGTAGCCTTAAAAAAAACTGATTGAGTACTATGTGGTCCAGCTCTTCCACTTCTGGGTATTTATCTTTCAAATCTTATTTCAAAGTATATTTGCATCCCTAAATTCAGTACAACATTATTTACTTATAACAGTCAAGATATGGAAATAAGGCTGGGCATGGTGGCGTTTGCCTTTAACTGCAGCCTACAAAGCGCGAAGCCGAGGCTAGGAATCATTTGAGTCCATGGGTTCGAGACTGGCCTGGGGCAACAGAACAAGACCTAGTCTCAAAAAAGTAGCTGGGCATGGTGGCACGTGCCTATAATCCTAGTTATCTGGGAGGCTGAGGTTGGGAATCACTTGAGTCCATGGTACCCCAGGCAACGTGAGCCTGTGGTTCCCCAAACAACAAAGCGAGACCTAGTCTCAAAAAAAAAAAAAAATGAAAATAATATAAGTTATGAATGAATAAAAAAGATGTGGCATATAGAGCCATGTGTGCCTTAACAACAGAAATACTTTGAGAAATATGTCATTAGGCAATTTTATCATTGTGTGAATGTCAAAGCATATAACTAACTACACAAGCCTAGATGAGGTAGATTACTACACACCTTGACTCTATTGTTTAGCCTATTGGAACCACCATTATATATTTGACTTGCAACAGCATGCTGTTAACACAACATTTAGCTGACATGCTAAATCAGATGGAGGCAAATAGTGCATGATTTTTTTTTTTTTTTGAGACTAGGTTTCGCTATTTTTGCCTGTGGAACCGCAGGCTTCAGTTGGCCTTGGTACCATAGACTCAAGCAATCCCCAGCCTCAGCTTCCCAGGTAGCTGGGATTACAGACGTGCGCCTTCACATCCAGCTATTTTTTGGGACTAGGTCTCTCTTTGTTGCCCTGAGCGGGACTCGAATGGCAATCCCTAGCTACAGTCGCTTCATAGGCTGAAGCTTGCAGACAAGCCACCGTGCCCTGCAAATAGTGTATGATTTCACATACAAAGCAAACAACCAAACAAAAACAAACTCTTAAGATGGATTGGGGTTAGCAGAGGGAAGGGAGTTAGGGAATAGGTGAAATGAGTCAATTATATGATGATGAATGGAAACTAGATTATGGGTGGGGATTATGATATAGTGGTTATAGATGTTGAACTTAATATCAAACAAATATAATGTTGTAAACTAATGTGACTTTAATAAAATGCATTTTTAAATGCTATGATTCTACATTTGTAAATACATGTATATTTGTAGAGCTACATGAAACTTAATTATTTTTCTAGTGTTAATTTGTCTTAGAATTTATTTGTTATTATTTGTAAATTTATTATTTATTTGTAGAGCTACATGAAACTTAATTATTTTTCTAGTGTTAATTTGTCTTAGAACAAAGCAGGGCATGGGGGTGCATACTTGTAAGTGACAGCCTATGGAGTTGCAGCCTGGGACTGGGGGTTGCCGTTCGAGACCTGCCCGGGGCAAAATAGCGAGACCTAGTCCCCCCCAAAAATAGCTGGGTGTGGTGGCGCACACCTGTAAACCCAGCTACCTGGGAAGCTGAGGCTGAGGATTGCTTGAGTCCGTGGTACCGTGGGCAACGTGAGCCTGCGATTCCACAGGCAAAAATAGCGAGACCTAGTCTCAAAATTAATTAATTAATTAATTAAAAAACAAACAAATAAATAAATATAAAAGAATTTATAAGAACATGATTTTTATATACTGCAAACCTAAAGAACATATTTCTTTCCAAGTAACTCAAACCAATTAGCAAGTATGGGTAAATCTTGGTTATACTTAACACCGAAGCAGTGTCATTTCATGATTGAAACTGAATTTTTTTTGTTATTAATTTGATAATGTCTTGCTTCTCCAGTGTTTTCTACAAATATGCTACCCTAGAGACCTTTTGTGCTGAAATTTATCCATTAAATTGGCTGTTTGATAAATAGTGGAAAACTACCTGACTGAAACAATAGTTAAGTCTAAGAAAAGTTACCTTTTTATTAAATAAAGTCTTGAGGTTCATTTAATTATGATTTAATCATGGGACAAATGCTGGAGAATTTTTCTTTTTAACAGAGACGGAAAAATAAATTAAAAAGATGCCAAATTCTAAATGTTTGTTTTAAGAATCTGCAAACATTCACTTCTACATAATAAAAAACTTACGCTGCATGGAGATTTCACAGCCTCTGGGGTTTTGTAAGACCCGCAGCTGATTGACCCTACCCTTGACCTTAGCTCCAAAGGTGAACTCCATTTTGGCATACTGGTGTAGAAAATCTAACAGTAGGGATCCAGGACCCCAGGAATATTCTCACAAAAAGTCTCAAAATGTGTTTACCAAACCAAATAACCATCTCCTCAAGACTAGAAGGCCTCAGTGGGTATCGGTGGATGTTTACTGTTAGGGGTCCTTGGATGGTGTGTCAGCTTTAAGCAACAGGACCTGGACAGGTGAGAAAGATTTCTGGTACAAACAACTTTCTGGACTATCCAGGAAAAAAATAAAATAGGAATATTTTAAATAATAGAGAACTTTTGGTGAAAGTGGGAGAAGGGCAGCCCTACCACAGATATTTATCTAGAGAAGGAATCAGTCTTAGAGTTAATTCTCCATTTTATCTACCAACCTTTATCTGTTTATTCCCATTCACCCTCATGATTCCTGCTAATTTTGCACTATGATTTACCATGCATTTAAATTTAAGAGGGAACAATTTAATTTGAATTGGATAACATGCTCATTTAATATTTCTAAAATGACAAAAAAAGAAAAACATTGTATGATGCTATTCAAACACAGCTATTATTAATAATGTAGTAAATTTAATTTAGGTTTTTTGGGGTGGAGGGGGAACATGCTTCTATGATTCTAGGAATTTTAATTATTATCAATATTATCAATCTCAAACTTTCCAATTTTATCTAAGAATTGTGAAGCATAAGAACAGTTGAAAATATATTACTATGGACATCTATACTTGGACTCAGTACTTAGATTCTTAGCTATTGTTAGCATTTCTAATATATATATGTCTTATCTACCTCTCTCTAATCATCCATCTGTCCCTCTTATATTTGGTGCATTTGAAATAAACTTGTAGGTATTATTTTCATGGATGGCCTTTGGAATGAAACATGATTTTTTAAAAAATGCTGACAGATTATTTTCCATAACCCCCCCTTTTTTTTTGTTATTTTACACAAAGACATCATTAGAAGGAAACAGTTCTAAAATTTAGTAGTTTTTTTCTGGGGGAGTAATATTGAAAAGATTGATAGGGAACACATTTTGAAATTTTTTGAATACCAAGAAATTTATAGCAAAATGTACTGTGAATATTTGCATTCCTGGTATCTGATAGAGTAGATGATTATTAGGTAAAGACTGAGAAAGTATTAAAACTCTGCAGTTTTGTTTATTCACTTGTTAAGTGTGTTATTTTCTGAGTGAATTGGTTTTCAAGTAGAGTTCAGTAAAGGGGCAAAGATCCCAAGGCAGGGGTGTTTCAGAAGGAACACCAGAAAAGGCAATGAATGTGGCTGGAGCTAAGAGAGAAATACAACTGTGCTGGGAAGTCAAGTTTGTGTCAGACCTCAGATCAGACTTTTCAGATATTGGTAAGGACATTGTTTTTATTCTAAGTACTATGGGGAGCCACTTGCAGGCTTTGACAGGGGAGAAATACGATGTCTGAAATAAAAGGTGACTCCCTTGACTGCAGAGTATAGACAGAGGTGGGGTAGGGTAGGAACTCAGTGAAAACTAGGAGGCCATTGCAATTGTCTTGAGATCTTAGAACCAGGTGATAAAAGTACAGGGAGTGATAAGCAGTCAGACTTGACTCTGTCCCAGGTGTATTAGGACAGAGTTAAATATTTCTTGATGTGTTAAATATGAAGTTTAAAAGAATTACAGGAGTCAAGAATGACTCCAGGTTTTAACGTGGAGAAATTTGATCACTTAATAGACAAATAAGCAAAATGAATAAAATTAAATAAGATAAGCAATTACTTTAGACTAGGATCATTGAAAGAATAAATGAGCATTGAAAATTCAACCTAGTTGTATTCAACAGGCATCTTGAGTACAAAATTCAGAGGCTATCACTCTCAGGCTGGTAAAAAGCAAGGCTACCACGTGACAATGAAAGCCTCCTTCCCTTCTGTGCTTTAGGCGCTTCCCTTACCTCACGCCTAGTCATATCTCTGGCATTCAAAGAAGAGGTAAATGAGGCTGAAAAAATCAAGAGCAAAGACAGGAGATCTGAGAGACTGTTAAAAGATTGCTGCAATTCTCTGGGCAGAAGTTAAAGGTGTTGGGAAACTAGGCAAATTTCAAAGTTTTAGGCCCAAGAAGCAACCTATTTTTTTCTTTTCTCTCTCTCTCTTTTATTTTTGGAGGAGGGGGAGCAAGCCCTAAGGGCAACTTCCTTATCTTCCCTTTTTTATGTTGCCACTACCTTTGCATCCTTTCATCATTTTTTTTTCCACAAAACTGGTTGAAGAGAGAAGCATGATCTCCATAAATTCCTTCTTCCTCAGATGCCCAAAGGCAGACAATCTGGTCCTTAGGTTTTACAGGATTTATCATTAATTAGTAAAAAAATCTAATAAACTTAGAGATGCTACAAAAGTTAAGAAATTCCTTAAAGTTAACAGTCTTAACTATGAGTCTATGCCTGTGATGGTAATAGATAAGAAACTTCTTGAGAAATTTGTGTATTAAACTTGCTGGGACTGCTATAACAAAGTACCAAAAGCAAGATAAAAGCCATAACATGGGTTGCTCAAAGAACAAATATTTATGGTCTCACATTTTGGGATGTTGAAAGTCAAGATCAAGATGTTGGTTTCTCATAAGTATGGTTAGGGAAAATCTTTCCCATACCTCTCAATGGTTTGCTGGCAATTTTTGGCTTTGTTTGGCTTATAGGTATGTTCCCCAATCTCTGTTCAAATTTTCTTTACATGGCACTCTCTCTGTGCAGGTCTGTGTCCAAATTTCTCTCCTTTTTTTTTTTTGGAGATTAGGTCTCGCTATATTCCCCAGGGTAGTCCCTGATCCCTCAAACTCAAGCGATCCCCAGTCTCAGTCTCCCAGGTAGCTGGGATTACAGGCCCACACCACTGCACCTGGCTGCTCTTTTCGAGACCAGGTCTCGCTATGTTGCCCAGAGTAGTCTCGAACCCATGAACTCAAGTGATCCCATGCTTCTTGCCTCACAATGCCACCACTCCTGGCCAAATTTCTCTTTATATTAGGACTTCAATTATATTGAACTAGAGGTACACGTTATTTCAATATAACCTCATCCTAATCTAACTAAATATAATTGCAACAACTCTTATTTTTGAGGTACTGGGAGTTAGGACTTCAATATAAGAATTTTGGGAACACTCAATTCAACCCATAACAAGCTCCATCTGTTATATTTCTGAAGTTAGATCATCAAATCTCCTCTCCTTTAACATATAAGCCTATCAGGACAAAACATATAAACATCTAATTGCTAGTTCAAGATGTAGACCTTATCCTGAAGAAAATGGTTGAACTAGAGAAAAAAGAAGGTGGTAATTGAAGAGATGAAAGCCATTGAAATTTTCAAAGAAACAAATGTAGAGAGAGATGAAATCTCAGAGGAGTAATCAAAGACAGGAAGAATGAAAAGATAACCAAGTTACAGAGAAATTATAGACCAAAGTAGGAAATAGTGAAATGTTTTAAATATTGCCTTATATTTAAAGAATGGGAACTAAGAAAGGACTACTGAATTTGGCAATCAGATGTCAAGTATTTACTAATAGATGATACAACACAGATTTAAGGAATTTAAATAGTATATGGCACATGAAAGCTAAAAGTATAATTTTGGTTTTAAAATAACAGGATAATAGAGAACCCAAGAACAGATATACATGTATGAAATGGTGATAGGAGAGGTGGATTAAGATCAGAGGAAGAAAAAAAAAAAGAAAACTCTGAAAGATGTCAAGATTATTGGTTATCCATGTGGAAAAAAATTATATTGGAGTCCTACTTCCTATCATGCTTTTAAAGAATTAACTTCAGTTAGTGTAAAAGCTTACATGTGAAATTATACATTTAAAAATACTGAGAAAATGTAGAAGGATATCATTAATGCTGGAGTAAGGAGAAATTTAAACAAGGTATACACTATGAGAGGTAAAAGATTGATAAAGATGACATATTCAAATTAAGATTTTCTATTCATCAAAAAGATGTCATAATGAGAGTGAAAACACAGGCACAAAGTGGAAAACAAATGTTTTTCCAGAATACACACACACACACACACACACACACATTTCGAAGAAGTGATTTATACAATTGTAGGGCATAGAAAATCCAAAATATGTAGGACAAAGAAGCTGGTTGATAAATTTTACAAATGGGTTAATGCTGCCATCTTCAGGCAGGATTTCTTTACTTTTTTTTTTTTTAAGGGAAATCTTAATTTTGTTTTTGAGGTTTTCAACTGATTAGATAAGGTACACCCATCTAACAAGGTTAATCATTACTAAAAGTAAATGCATTGGAGGTATTGGTATTAACTCCTTGTACAAAATACCTACATGGTAACCTTTAGATCAGTGTTTGAGTAAATAACTAAGTACTCTTGCCTAGCCAGGCGACACATAACTGGATATCACAGTCATAGTCCCATATCACAAATTCTGAAATACACTTGAAAAATGTTGTTAAAGCTAGAGGCAAAAAGAAAGGAATCCTATGATTCAAGAAGAACCTCTTCTTATCCCAGACCAAAGTGTAAGAGACTTGAAAATATGTTCAAGATTCTTTTATCAAAGTATACATTAGCCTTGAGAAAAGTAGGAAATGTTCTTATAGAAATCAAACTGCATATTTAAGGGTAAGGGAGTTGAAGAAGCTAAGTAAGAATATAAAAAAAAAACTTTGCTGTCCACAATACTATCTTCTGAAATATAAAATAATTAAAAGAAGATAGGTTTGGGAAAAAAGGATATATCTCACAGGATGGGACTATTAAATTTTATTTCATCTTCTTTTTAAAATCTTTTCTAAGGCCAGGCACGGTGGTGGGTGCCTTTAATCCCAACTAGGAAGGGAAGCCAAGACTAGGAATCGCTTGAGTTTGTGGGTTCGAGACCCGCCCGGGGCAACATAGGGAGACTTAGTCTCAAAAAATAGCTGGGCAGGCCGGGCACGGTGGCTCGTGCTTGTAAGCTTCAGCCTATGAAGCGGCCGGGGCTAGGGATTGTGGTTCGAGTCTCCTGCCTGGGGCCCGTAGAGAGACCTAGTTACACAAAATAGCTGGGCGTGGTGGCGCTTGCCTGTAATCCCAGCTACCTGGGAAGCTGAGGCTGGGGATTGCTTGAGTCTGTGGTACCTCGGGCAACGAGAGCCTGCAGTTCCACGGGCAAAAATAGCAAGACCTAGTCTCAAAAAAAAAAAAAAAATAAGCTGGGCATGGGGTGGTGATGCGCACCTGTAATCCCAGCTACCTGGAGACTAAGGCTGGGGATTGCTTGAGTCCAAGGTACCAAGGGCAACATAGTGATACCTAGTCTAAAAAAAAAAAAAAATGAAAACTCTTACTAAAAGCTCCTCTCCAAACTATTTTTCCACAAACAGCATTAAGTATCAGCATGAATCATGTATATGTAGTTTTAAAAGGTTGGAAAGAAGGGAAAAGAAACATGAGCAAAAAAGTAAGAAGAAAATCTGAACTCTTGGAAAAGTTATTGAAGGAAATATAAAAATCCCAGCAACTACTTTTTGTACTAGTCTAAATAAAACCAAACCATTCACCATCTTTCTATTAAAAGTATCTACAAAAAATGCAGACATTCAAAGAAGACATTTTATGTAACCTAAAGAATTTAAAAGCAAGTTAGCATGGAGTCTCAAGGATTGCTCATGTTATAACATATGTCAAAACTTCCTACTTAGATGTAAAATATATCTATTAAAAAAAACAAACTTCCTTTTTAAGGCTGAATAATAACCCATTGTAAGAATATACCATATTTTGTTTATCTAGTCAACTATTAAAAAAATTTTTTTTAAATTTTTCTTATTGTTTGAATACATAGTTGGTGTTTATAGGTATGGTCCTCCCTCCTCCTTTCCCCTCCCCTTCCCGTGGTCCCCCCTCTGGTCACTTAAAGTTCCTTTCTCAATGTCAGTTGTTGGCTGATGATTGGCCCAATGGTCTCTTTGTGTTCTTTTCTGAAGGAGTGTCCTCCTGGGTGGACTCCCAAGTTCCTGGGGGACTGCAGACCAGGTTGATCAGATTTCCATGGATAACGTTGGGGCAGGTGAGTATGTATACTCAGAAGTATACTTCTGAGTATGTGGGCAAACCTCCTGTCAGTCTGGTGTGTGAAGTGGCTCTTTTTCTTTGTTGTGGAATTTCCTGTGGTGGAGGAGACAGTCTCTTTTTCTCAGGACCCTTATGATCTCTGGTTTCAGTGTCTCCTTATTTTCATTGGTTGTCTCCTCCATTCATTCTGATGTTTGTCCCTTTGGTGCAGCTTTTTTGGCCTTGTAGCTCTGGTAACTGGCTTTGGGGGACCATTTCCCAGCTGCTGGCCATGGGGGAGTTCCCTGGTGGGGACAGACCTCAGCAGATGGTTGGTCTGATTCATCTCCTCTCAAGGTTCTAGCTCTCCATGGGCCACTGCCACTTCTTTTTGGCTTTGTTCCCCCATTGAGATTGGGGAGCTCCTTGTTCACGTTGAAAGTGTCTCTGGATGAGGAGTTTAGCCCCAACACCAGAAATGCTGTCAGTGTTACTTGGTGATATAACTTTACTCTCATCCTACATAGTCTTGTGTCTCAGAGTTCTGACCATACTCCTTTTGGGCAGGTGATGGGTGTGTCAGGGCCTTTATTTATTTGTCTGTCTCCTCCCCTCCAGTATATCTGTATCTGGGCTGTTGTTTTTCTTGTTCAAGCTGAGGAATGACTGAAGTGAGAATGAACCAGAGGGGAAAACACCCCCTTCACCCCAGCCAAGCCTGTGCTCCAGCTATCTATTCAACTATTAAGGGATACTTGCTTCTACCTTTTAACTATAGGGAATGATACTGTTTTGAACAATTGGATGTACAAATATTATTTCTCAATTCTGTTTTCAGCTCTGTTGAGTACATATCTATTTCCAGAAGTAGAATTGCTGGATCAAGGTAATTCTGTTTTAAATTTTTTGAGGATTGTCCATATTGTTTTCCACAGTGGACTTTCCACATATTCCTGCCATAATGCACAAAGTCTACAACAAAATCTGCTGTTTAGGTTAATTTCCATTAGGGTATCAGAATGGCTGTAGCAACTCAGATTTCACAAAAGCATATCACACAATTTAGAAAAGGAGAAGGGTTTCTCCTCAATTATTGACTTTGACTTAATTGGAGTAACACAACCAAAATCCATGTCAAGGAAATACCAAGTATCATTGGCTTAGTCCTATAAGGAGAATATGTTCCAAGGTCCCAATGGATGCCTGAAACCATAAATACAGAAACCTGTATATACTATGCTTTTTTCCCTGTATACATGTATAGCTATGATAGATTAATTTATGATTTAGGTACAATAAGAGCTTAATGACAATATTTAATAGTAAAATAGAGCAATTATAATAAAAGTTAAGTAAATTTGGTATCTCTCAAGATTCTTCATATACATAAATTTTGGATGGCATTCAATTGTGGGTAGCTGAAATGGTAGAAAGCAAAGCCATCAATACAGGCATCTAGTGTATTATTGCCCATCCTTGATCCAATCATCAAAGCATGGGGAGAAAAATTACATGGTCATTAAATTGCTGCTCGATGGGAATTGAGCTGCTTGGGAATTAACTGTACTGAAACTTTTTTGGAACTCAAATTGATCTGATTTTTCTTCAGAACATAGTCCTATAAATAATTTTTCAAGTAATTTTGTAATTGGGATGTCAGATGATGTTCTGATTGTTTTTCTCTCTATATAAAAACTTTCGTGGGAGGTTTGAAAATGTAATTTTATTTTTTTATTCTCAAAATTATAAATTTTACAGGGATGTGTGTGTGACTCTCTTTCAAATAATCTTGCCTTTTCTGATTGCATACACAAATTTATATTTATCTCAGAAAAATTTTCTTCTATTATTTGTGTGAATGCAATTAATCCTTCATTCTACTTTATTTGGAGGTATAATTCACAAACAATAATGCTTACCCTTTAACATATACAATCCATTGGTTTTAATATTTCATAAAGTTGTACAGCCCAACCAGAATTAATTCTAGTACATTTTGATCACCCCTCTCCAAAAGAAACCAGTGCTGATTAACTTATTTTACATTTTCCTCCAAATTGCCTAAGACATTTCATATAAATGTGATTATTTTATATGTGACCTTTCATGTCTGACTTAATTTACAGAATGCAATGTTTTCAACTTTCATCCATTTTGAGACTGGTAAACTTGTTGGTACTTCATTTAAAACATTACTGAATAGTATTTAATTGTATGGCTATATCTCATTTTGTTTCCTTCATTAATAAATGACTTACTAATTCCACCCCAGAAATAGAAAACCACCACTAATTTGAGAGAACCAAATTCTAACCACTAGACAACCAGAGAGTGCCCCACCACCACTAATTTGAAAGGAAACTTGCACTCCCATATTCAATGCAGCACTACTTGTAATAGCCAGGATATGGAAACAGCCTACATGTCCAAAACCAGATGAGTGGGTTAAAAAGGTGTGAGATGTATATATGTGTGTATATGTATATACATATATAATGGACTACTACTCAGAAATCAGAAAGTAAATTCTTGCTATTCATGGCAACATGGGAAGGGATTATACTAAGTCAGTCGGAAGGAGAAAGACAACACTAGATGTTATCATGTATCATGTTATCATGTATAGAAAAATAAAGCAAAGGATCATATAAAACTTAACTAAAAAACTAAATCTTGCAATCTGACTGTGGAATGGGGCTTCCAGAGGAAAGAGAAGGAAAAAGGGTGGGACAAGAACAAGGGAGGGACCCTGCACAAGGGTTTATGGTGGGGAACTATGGGTTCTTTAATGGTGGGTGCACTATGGCAACAATGCCTGAAGGGTGGGTATCCTTTTCTTCTATAAAGTAAACAGTGATGTCAACCAATATCAACTTAATAAGTTAATAAATATACAGAACTAAGAAATTAAAATAAATATTTAAAACAATGACTAAGAAAGAACTTTGAGTGTGACTATTGGCACATGGAATTCAATGGAAGATAATACATTTGAAGTTTTTTTATTATGTGTTTGAGGGAATTATATGGCCAAATCAGGAACAAGTCTAGCCTTGAAAAAAACGCTGACTATAAAAGAACTCCTAGAATCCCAAACTTGTACCAGAAAGAAATGGACTGTGAAAGCTATGACATATTCAAGATGGGTTTACTTTCCAATGACCATTTCAGATGTGGCTATGGAGGACAATGAACAAACAAGAGCCTGCCAGTTTATGGCATCAAGTATGGAAGAATCAATGCAAAGGTGTTTTCATCCTGGAGACAGAACCAGGATGTAATAATAAAACTCCCATTGCCAAGGCAGAAGCTCTTTCAAATCATCAGTCTGAAATCTATCATTTGTATGGAATCTGACTGCTGTGAGTCTCTTTTTTTTTTCATTGAATTTAGATTTTAATGTATGATATTTACAGGGAAATATGTGAGAGTTATTGTTAGAGAGAAGAGAGAAAGTATTCAAAGATGATGATGGTACTTAATATTTTACAGTGTGCTAGTCACTATATCTCAGTTGGAGTTACTCTTCGAGGTATATGCTATTATGATGTTCTACCAATGGGGACTCTGAGATGGAGTCAAGTAATTTGGTTAAGATTACAAATAGGTAAGTCTTGGACCAAGATTCAAAGAATGGGACCTAGATCCACAGTGTTCACGCATACACTCATAAGCACATTGAATTTTACAATCACAGAAGGTCTACTGGTTATAGTGGAGACCATAGCATATATAAACCCTAAAGGAGCAGGTAAAGTATACATATTCATGGTAAAGGAGTGTTTGTTTGTTTGTTTGCTTGTTTGTTTTTTAAAAGAGTAGGTCCCACTATTTTACCCAGGGTTGTCCTGAACCGGTGGACTGAAATGATTCCTACGCTCAGCCTCCCAGGTAGCTGGGATGACAGGCACATGCCACCATGCCTGGCTAGGAGTATGTTTCTTAGTAAAAGAACACTGAAGTGTTTTCAGTCTTCCAGCATATGGATAAATTATTAGCACTAACTTTTAATCTTGTTAGGGCCTTATGTACTGATGAATCACCAGTTCTCATCACACCACCTGGTTCACAGTAGGTGCTCAATAAATATTTGTTGACTGAATGAAGAATGAATACTAGAGTACTATAATATTAGTCTAATGTTCTTGAATGACTCCACCAAATTTGCCTTCACATCTCCAGACTCTAGTGTGCTGGCACTTGAGAAATGGTGCTTGAAAAACACTTAGAGAAAACCACACTTTGGTTTTCCTTTGAGGTTGCTCATTGTTCCCAGTTTCCTTTTCTTTAAAATGGAAGGTAGTGCCCTCCCCAACTCTAAAGACCTTGTAGAGGATTAGTTTTTTCCAAAACACTCCGCATTAACCTCTTGAGAGCTTAATTTCTATATAAGGCGTGAACTTGAAATCTCAGGTTTCTACTTACTGTCTTTCCCACATATATGTCAATGCTCATGGTGAGCTTGCTGACATTGGATTCCTTTCTGATATGCTGACCTATACTGCTAATCATCTATATTATATTAGATGATTATAGATAATCATCTATATTATATTATATCATCTTTCTATATTATAGTTATTTCAAAACATTGATTTCATATGCTAAACTTTTATTGTGTGCATGATCAGACAGTGCGATTGAGAAGATTACATTTCCTGACTTCATGCACACAAAAGCATTTCCATGCTTTTTTAATGTCCAGATAGCAGGTATTCAATTGAAATACAAAACAAAAAAACATTTGTCCCTATTTCCCACAGGGGGACAAAGGATTTAAAAAAGGGAGGGGGGCAGTTAAGCTTCTTTTTCTAGTGCAGGAGGAAGACAATCCAAACCACAAGCACATTGCTTACTGTTGCTTGAGCTGATCTATGCTTTCCTTCAGTTATTTTCTGATGATTCCCGATTTCCAGTCCATTTTCTCTGTATCAGTCAAAAGAGAAAGAAAAAAAAAGTTTTTCAGGGTTTTTGCTTGTTTTAGGCAAGACAGAGCGAGAGATCACAGGAGATCTTCATTGATCTACCTTAACTGAAGTTGCCTTTAAACTATAACAATGATATTCCAGAACACACCGAGAGCCAGTTGGCCCTGAATAGGCCAGGCACCATGGTAGTTTCCCCCACTCTTATCAACAAGCGGAACTATCAAGGACTATACTTGTACCAAGGACTCTAAAAATAGGTTAACTCTTCTTTACCTAGACTCTTTCTCCACATCCAGCATGGCACTGCTTCCAGAGCCTGGGCAATCTAATTCACAAAGGAGTGTAGTCTGGAATCTCTGGCAACAATGACTTCAAAAGCTGGAGCTACCTTTCTAATAAGAAAAACCATCGGTTGTGTAAAATGGAACAAATCTGTCTCCGTTCTCCCATAGCATCTCTCAAGAAGACCCAGAAGCCGCAGGAAGTGGCCGCCCTTGTGGCGGAGGTCCGCCTGTGGTCAGCGCGGCCCGGGCCAGCCCGGGTGAGCGGGCGGCGTCCCGTAGCGCCTGGCTCGGCTGGGGTAGGCCGGTTGGAAAGCGTGCTCCTGTAAAAAGTTGATTCGGTCCTGTAGCTCTCGGTTTGGTTTGGTTTTGAGGTCGTCTTGCCTCCACCCTACACTCTTTCTTGCAAAAGTAAAGGGTTCTTGACCCACCATTGCAGAGGCCGACCTCACGCTTACGGTTCTTTAGACGCCGTCCAACGGACGGAAAAAGCAATCTCGCAGAGAGGTTAGAGCCCTCTGTGAATAAATGCGGAATCGACGAGAACATTTTCCTCCTAGGCTGCGCGCGCGAAAGCCACACTGGGGGTATCCTCCTTCCAAGAAGACCCCGTCGACACCCACACCCTCCATTGCCCACAGGGCCACACACATCACTTGTGTCGCGGAGCTCGGAAATAGAGGCGTGGGCACAGTGGACCGCGAGGGAGCTCCACGTCTGGGTGGGGACGTCTGGAAACAGGCGCCCCGACACTCCGGGCGAGCAGGGGAGTCCCGGGGTCGCTCTCGGGCGCTGAGGCTGAGAGGCGGGGCGGGGGGAGGGGGCGCGGATGTCGCGGCGCGCCGGAGCTGAGGGGAGCGGGAGGGGCCGCACCTGAGGAATCCGCCTCCGGCCGCCGCGGCCGCCGCCTCGCTCCGCCCCGGGGGACAGAGCGCGCGGCTGGCGCGCCTGCCAGAGAGACGCCAGCCACCGGCGGCGCTAGCACCTCGAAGGAGGGCGGCGGGAGCGAGCGGAGCGCAGCGCTGGGACTCGGACTGGGGGTGGGGAGACGATCCCCGGCCCAGGCGAGGGCCACCCCCTGGTCCTCTGCCCTCGTGCCCCGCCAGGGCCAGGTGAGTGGCTGCGGGTTTTCCGGGACGCGGGAGGCGGGGAGTAGAGAGGTCGCGAGCGGGCGCGATCGCACAGGCAGGAGCTGCCCTTTGGCGGGCAGGGACACCCTGCCTGCGCGGGGCAGCGCGGTGGCTGACTTTTTCCGGAGGAATAGAAAGACGGAGTGCGGGTGTGCGCGAGAGCGTGTTTGTGCGGCGAGGACAGACGCCCGTGGCTGTCCGGGATCTGAACCCGTTCTCCCGACCGCCTCCCGGCAGCCCCCTGAGGAGACCCAGCCTGTGCGGTCCGCGCCCGGAGGCCAAAGGCCTGTCATCCCGGGCTCTCCTCTCAGCCTTTGTGGCGGGAGCCGAGGAAACCAGGGCGTGGGATGGGGAAGGCTGAGGCGCCGCTCAGGGCGCGCTCCGGACGGTTGTCCCCGGGCCCAGGGAGCATTGAGGGGGCTCGCCGGGTCGGGTGGACTGCAGGTAGGGAGGCACGGAGGTGACTGTGAGAGGATGGAGGATGGTTTGGCTCGGGAAAGTTGAGAGCGCCCAGTGGTGGCTGGGTGATTGCTTAGTGTCCATGGGTTTCTCTTTTCTCCACACCAAATGTCACTTCGTCACGAGCGCGCGCGTGTCTTCGGCCATCATTTCCATCTCTCAGAGAGCGGCTGAAGACCCCTCTTATTCTGAGTGAGATACAAAGGGTGGCGTTGACAGCTGTCGCTGACACAAGTAGGCAACGACGTGAGGTGTGTACCCGGGCGGGAGAGAGTGATGATGATTGTATTTGTTAAAGTAAATCAGTGTTCTCAGTCCTTGCGAGGTCCATTAAATGAAAATTTTCCGTACAGATTCAGTTCGTGGGTTTCTTAAACCGAGTTAAGTAAGGTTGTACGATTCGTTTGCACGGGAACAGCTGCTGTCTCCAACTGAGAAGGACAGGTCCTGGAGAAACTCCTTGATTATGCTTCTTTCTTCCATGAACATGACTGTTAAAAGGTCCTTATCCACCCCCCACCCCCCACCCCCACCCCCGCGCCCTCCATGGGCCCTCCATGGGCCCTCTGTCCCTTGTCAAGAAGATAGAAGCTAAGCGTTAATTTATACTTTTCATAATTTCAGAGGTGCCATCCACGGGAAATCAGATTTCAATTTCATTTGAAAACCTCAGCGTTTTAATATGGGTTATACTTTTCCACAAGAGCTTTTTCTTCTTTTTTTTCCCCCAAAATTAAATGTTCCCTTTTAAAAGTCTCTCATTGCTTTGTATGTTTTCTTATACTTTAATTCCTGGAATTCTGCTTTGAGTTTTGTGACTATTGGGTTTTGTCTTTCTGGATATTTTTATGGAATTTTACAAATTGATATAGTGAAAACTTATTTAAAGGAGAAAGCATTTAAGGTTTTACTGAAATATTTACTAATATTGCTACACACAGACATTTTAAAGGGAGATACATAATTAATGGATATTGAAAAATAATATGCATATGAAATAATATGAAATAATATGCATAAGAAAAAATTTAAAACAATAGCGTAAAAGAAATCTTTCCTGTTATATACTTCCCATGTCCTCCCCAGTGGACAACCACTGTGTACACCATGAGATTTCTATTAAAAAGAAATTTGCAGTGTGAAAGAAGCTGAAGTAAGGAAAGTTTGAACTATGTATCAGTAGTGATTGCTGTTGATATTTAGCCAATAACATTAATACCTTTCATTTTACTTAAGGAAGACACTTATAGTTGAAGATCAGTTAGAGTGCTAAAAATCTTAGAATATTCAATGGAAAGCAAAACCATTACAAACTATTGTCCTTTCCTTACCAGTTACTCTACATTTGGTTTTTAATCTTTGTTGAATATTGAATACTCTCCATTGTAGAACACTTTTATGAAGTAAAGATTAAGAATTATAGTTTATTGACTAGTACAGTATATATTTGAAGACATATAAAAGGATATAGGTAGTGTCCTGAGCACAAGACATTGTAACAATTTTAATAATTAGTCAGAAATAAGAAGGTCAAGTTTAAGACATTCAGTCACATCTCTTATTTCCAGGCCTGGATTTGTCATAAACTAGCTAAATGAAGTAAGTTTCTAAAAGTGCTCCTGTTTCATCCTCAGCTAACTAAAGAAATTGAACTCTCTGGTTTCTAAGTGTCCTTTTAACTCCAAAATTTTATAATTAAAATAGTTGTAAAAATACTTTGAGATTTGTTAAGGAACACCCAGTTGAACTTTTGGGTCTTAGAAATGAACTGACAAAAAATTCCTCAATGGTAGATTCATAAAAGAAAGTAGAGATATTTAAACTATATTCCTGCTTTTATGAGACTGATATCATTGGAGAATTGCTACTTTACTACAAAAATATGTTTGTATTACTGATAAAGCCTATAAACCTTGGGCTTAAAGAGCCTCTGTGCTTCACCTTGTGTGACTGAGAACCATCAGTTTTCTTCAGAACGCATGGTACCAATTTTAGGGAAATTGCTCTTACCAAATTCTCACTTTTCTTTTTTGATAACATGGAAATAAAGTTCATGTACCTACTTTAAAGGGACTTCATGCAATTGAATCAATATTTTTGAAAAGTAGTATATGATTATCCCTTAGAGCTAAGGTATTTTAGTTATTGTACAAATAGTCATTTGGAGAGATCAAATTTTAGCAGGAAACATTTTCTAATCTCTCAAACACCTTCAGCTGGGCTGATGATTCCTGATATGTGCTGGGATCTGAGTATTGACTGTAAAGTTATGAAAGTAAAAAGAATTAACTTATTTTAGTCACTATATATGATCTCAATTAAGGGATTTTAAGACAACACTGTGAGTGATTACCGAGAGCATTAACATTAAAAAGAGCTTTACTTTAAAGCTTCAGAATTACCAATAAAGAATAAATCTGTAATATCAATAAGTTGTAGTGGTTGTGGTGATAAGAATATGAATAAACTAGAAGAATAAATTCTAAGGGTGCTTGGTATAATCTTGATTGGCTGATAAAACATGCAAAAAAAAAAGAAACACATACTAGAAGTGAGATTCTTATAAATTGGAATGTTTTTAATTTTTTCCAAGTCCCTTCCCAACATTGTCGTATAAATATGTATTTTTATACATATCACATTTGTATGTATAATTTTACTTTTATTTTTATAAACATTTTATATAATTTACTTTCCATTATTTGTGATGCTTTATAATACTTTTCCTATTAATATACAGCAATTGACTAGTCTTTTCTCTATTTTGGAATTTTCCTGTATTTAAGAAAATAATGAATCTTACTTTTTTAAACTTCCTTACAATTGTTTTACTAGAGAGACAGTATTGATGGGTAAGCTCTAAAATTAAAGTTTCAGTGTTCAAGCCCAGACTGGTGACTTATTGGCAATATTAGGCAAGCATCTTATTTTCTCACAACATAGCTTCCTAATCTGTAAAGTGGATATAATAATAGCTCTTTGCAAAGTTGTGAAGATAAAAAGCATGAAAAGACAGGTAAATTTTTGTTCTTATTCTCATTAGGAAATGTCCAGATTTTTGGTAATTTTCAAATTACTTTCCTAACAGGATTATATACAGTTATACTACTATAATTAACAACCTACATTTATACTAATGTTATTTTAAAATATTTCTATTATTGTGACCAATCTGCTCAGCTTGTTTTGATTTATATTTTTTTGGTTTTGTGATGAAGTGAGGTAATTTTTATAGCAATATTGCTACACTTTCCAAACAGAGAGGTAGAATCTTAATTGCCTCAAACATTTTGAACTAGATCAAAAGATGGACATAAAGGACAAATCTGCTATAGCACTAATGAAGGCCGGATCAAATTTTCTAATAGACTTTTCAAATTAATTTTATTATCCTCAGTCTATTGTGTTTTTTATTAGTCATTTTTTTAATCTTAGAAAAAAGGTGTTAAAGTTAACAAGTAACATCAGATATCAAGTCTGTTTAAAAGTAAATTGAGTCTTCTCCTTTATCCCCCTCAAAAGACTGATTTATAATTAACACTATTGTGATGACAGTTGGGTAGATTATAACCAGGAATGATTCTTCACTTTGGGAAAAGCCAGAATGAGAGAATGTTTCATAATCCCTAATCATGGTGTCTTTTGGCTGTAAATGGATATGTTAAGTTATGCCCTGACTTGAGTTCTTATAATGTCAAGGTAATTTAGACTATACAAAAGCATGCCCCTGTAAGTTCTGAGTTCCAGCAGCCCTGATATTTCTGACAAACACACACCCTATGTGGATAACAGCAGCCCTTTGTGCTTCTGAGCCCCCTGCCCCCCCCCCCCCCAGGAGGGCTCCTTATTGTGTATTCTTCCTTCCCTCCCATTCTTGACTGACTGGTGATAGCAACTCTTCCAAGTCCAGATGTGAAGCTCCCACAGGGACTCCTCTCTTCCACCCAATTCTGTATTTACCCCTACCACCCACTATTTCAGCCTATTTGCCTTTGTCCTGTCTATGATAAATCCACTATCTTTTCAAGGTTGTGGTTTCAGATTATATTTTTAATTTTTCTCTGTGTTTCATGAATGTCTTCAACTGTCTCTACTGAAGATCCTAATAGCCACAATTAGCATAGGTTAACACATAATCAGCACTTGATAAATGTTTGTTGTTATGAACCTTGTCTTGTATGGTTGGCTCTTTCTGAGCTTGGTACTATTTTAGGGTACCAGTCTGGAGAAGAAAGTTCAGTTGTGTCTTGCAATCTACATTTGCCTGTTACCAAAGTTAAGAAATCTGCTTGTTCTGGCTCTTTTTACTTTTTACATATTCAGAGGAATTACTTAACTCCTTTGATTTACTTTTCTTCTATAAAATGGAGTTAACAATTACACTCTCGTTATCAACTTTCTACATAGGATTGTGAAGATAAAATGAAATAATAAATGTACATGTTTTAGAGGAAAAGGGGTCTACTAATTCATATTATGTCATCAGAATTACATACACTTCCAGGGTTTTATAAATCATTGAGAAAACCTTATCTCATTGTGAAGCTGTACTGGGGGCTTGGGGTTAGAAGAAAATTGTTGGGACCCAATCCAACCTACTCAACAGAAATTCTGAGTGTGGGTGGGGTTTACTAATCTGCATTTAACAACACTTTTGATGCTGAACCTCTACTCTAGGGGGTCAGAAATGTCAACAACCAATAGAAAAGTATTCTGCTAGTTAAATAAATATTAGCTACAAAATAATCAAGAAATGCCAGTTACTTGTATGCTGAGAAGGAAAGAAAACTAGCTTCTTTTTGCCTATCAATTTCTCAAAATTTAATTCAGAGCAGGAATTGTAAACTCAGCTGTATGAGCCAAGCAGGTTATCTGCATGAATGAGACAGAGCACCTGTAAAATAATAGAGCATGATGAGTTCTAGTAGACAAGAAAGTCTGAAGGTGACAGAATTTCTAAAACTCCACTTATTTTTGCCTTGTCTGAGCATAAATCATGATACCAGATCACTTGTTTTTCAACTCAGCAGGATATTAATATTTTTCTATGAATTTAAATTTGGCAATAAATTTTAAAGAAAACCTATGGACCCAAATTGGAAATTAAATTAATTCCCCACCTCTCAGCTAATTAAGATGGATAAAAATATTCCCTTTAAGCTGGGTGTGGTGGCATGTGCCTGTAATTCCAGCTACTTGGGAAGCTGAGGCAAGGAATCACTTGAGTCTGCAGGTTCAAGAATACTCTGGGCAACATAGCAAGACCTAGTCTCATTAAAAAAAAAAAATCCCTTTTAAATGGTTACAGTAGGAATAATACAGTTCAACATTATTATAATCAAATAAATGCAAGTAAGAACCACACAAACTTCATTCAAATTTCATTAAAAACTTTCTATAAAGTTTTAATTGATAGATAATAACTAGTATTGACAATAAGACAAATAAATGATTATTATTATACACCAAGTGAAGACAAATAATTACAACTTTTCTGGAGAAAAATTGGCATTAAGTATCTGGACTTTAAATGTCTTATCTGTTTAAATGTTTTGTGCCTGTCTAATATTTCCCCCCTCAATTGAGCTCTAGTTTGAATATGGTAGCTCCTTGCCCTGTGTGACTACTTAGATTTAAATTAACATCATATAAAATGAAAGATTCGGTATTTCATTGTACTGGTCATATTACAAGTGCTCAGTAGTTGCATGTGACTGGTAGCTGCCATATTGAACTATGAATATACAGAATATTTTCATCATTGAAGAAAGGTCTATGGAACAGTATGGACTAAAACCTTTGGACTCAGAAATCCCTCATCTAGAAATTTGTTTACAATAAATAATTAAATAAACACACAAAGACATATAGCAAAATACCATTAGAAACAGAGTAAAAGTTGGAGACAACTTAAATATCATGATTTTCTTTAATATATGTTATAGTAAATATCCAAGACACATGGTAAAGGGAAAATATCACTGTTATAGAGTCATTATATTAATTTGGGTAGTTTAGGGACATGGAGATTAAGGAATTGCTTTTTCTCTTTTGTAAAATGTATGCAAGTTTAACAAAGCTTTCCCTTTTTAGCCGGTAGTTGTCATGCAGTAGAATAAGTTGACTTTCGCTAAAAAGAGCAGAGGCACTTGAAAGCTCTCTAAGCTGCCTCAGTATCAAATGGTTTCCTGTTAGAAATTCAGAATCTCAAACCCCACTGCAAAAAAACTGAATCAGAATCTTTGACAGGGCCCAGAAACCTGTGTATTAACAAGCTGACCATGTAGTGGCTATATCTACCTCCTCTCACAGACTCTTTCAAGCTTCATTGATTTATCTTAGCCAAGTGAAATCTCTTTAAATGCTGTCTAGGCACTGTCTAGATTGAATGTTGACAGTGAAAAAAAAGGACAATATTCTGGTCTTCATCAGACTAAAGGAAAAGAAAGTGAATAAAAATTGTGTTTTAACAGAGAGAACTGCTAGAGAAGAAAGTGAGGTAGAAGTAGAATCACAAAGTGAGATGGGGGTTTACAGTTCTCTCTGAGGTGCCACTGAGATGTAATACTTGACTGAAGACCTAAAGATTGCTTAAGAATGGGCTACTGGGAAATTTAGGGGAAAGCCTATTGTGTGTGGGAGGGGTGACTATGAGACCAGTTGCACTGAAGGAGAGAGGCAAGTGAAGGAGTGAGTGGAGGATTTAGGCTACAGAGGTAATCTAGATCTTTTAACTTCAGAATTCTTTGTTCTCTCCAGTGTACTGCACTCCTTGAATTCTTTGGTTAATCAGTTTGTAAAGAGATTAAACATCCTTAAATTCACTGTTGCTTAGTGTGATCTGTCAACACCTGCCTTATTCACCTGGGGTGCTTGTTAAATGGGGATTATTGGTCTCTTGACCTAGTGAATATGAGTTTCTGGTTTGGGACTCTGGAATGTGCATCTTAACAATCTTTCTAGGTGGTTTTTATGCACACAAATGTTTTGGAGCCACTCTTCACACTTACTCTATAAATTTGGTTTTATAGGCTAGGTGTGCCTAAAGTTGTTACCATTGCCTATAGAGCTCGTGATATGAAGGAGGTTTTAATTGGTTTAAGGTCTCATTTTGTTCCTGTTTTTTTAACTGCTTAAGTCAATGTTATTTATTGTAAGTTTACTTGTATAAGTATCAGCATATTACTCTGTTACTGTAATTCTTGCCTTTATCAGAGGATGGGGGAATCTTTTCACTTGAGAATCTTATCTCCCCTATCATTCATCCAGTCTCTGGGGGGAGTGAATTAAAAGTATTTTGTATAACATATTAAAATTATTTTGGCCAGGTGCGGTGGCACGTGCCTTTAATCCAAGCCACTGGCAAGCTGAGGCTAGGAACCACTTGAGTCCACAATTTGAGACAACCCGGGGCAACATACCAAGACTTAGTCTCTAAAATAAATAAATAAAAGTATTTTGTGTAGCATATTTTTTCAGAATTTTGAGAATGACTAGATTGGCCACACAAGCATAATTTCAAATTGTCAATGAATATAATCAATTGCTTAACTTTATTAATGCTAATGGATTAATGCAAGTTAATAATATGCTATCATTTTATACCTACTGATATTGATAAAGAACTTGAGTCCACATTAAAATTTCTAGAGCTGGTTTATTCATTGAAAATCAATGCAAAAATTTTTTTGAAAGTTATAGTAAAGCACCAATACATATTTATTTCCAGGACTTCTACTTTTCTCAGAGAATTGAATGAGATTGACTTTTATTTGCTCAGACCATTTTATAAGTCAGAGGATAAGAACAGAACTTAGAAAATTAAATTTCAATTTCAGTTGTATACCATCTTTTTATTCAAAAGCATTGCCCTACATTTGAGAAAAGAAATTGTTGAATTTTACAGCTGTAAATCATTCTACCTTGGAAGGAAAAGAATACCCAGATTTATAATAGTCCTTTTTTATACATAGTTTTAGTAACCTGCACTTATTCACAATCTGAAAATGCTATATACGATAAGATAATGAGAGAATGAGACTATGTGCTTGTACCTTATTCCTGTATATTGTCACAATTATTATATTTTATTATTAGTTATTATTGTTAATCTCTTACTGTACCTGTTATAAGTTGATTACAATTTTAAAGCAAATTATAATTTATACAATCATATCATAAAGCTATATGTATAGAAAAAACAATATCTATAAAATTCAGTACTATCTTTGGTTTTAAGCAACTACCTGGGGTCTTGTAACATGACCCCTGTTGATAAGAGGAAACCACTGTGCTTGACTTCCCAGGGTAACCCAGCTTATCTTTCCTTCTTTCTGGCTTCCATATTGTTCCTTGGTGTCTTCTCATAACTTTAATTGCAGTTCATATTGAGAAATCATACATCAAGAATTTTCCATCTTCACTAATAACTAGACATTGTAGAGTAATTACATAGACTTTGATCTTAAATAGATATAACAACATAAGACCAAATTAAAAATAAAAAAGCAGCTCAATTACAATCTTATAATCATTACAAAATGAGCTTTTCCCTCAATTTTAATTTTACTTCAAATATTTGTGCTTTTTTTTTTTTTTTTTTGGGCATACCAGTGATATTTCGCTAATATTTCCAAAATCTTCTGGTAACTTGGACTTTTAGACCATTTATTTATTTATTTGTTTATTTATTTATTTATTTATTTAGCCCATGGAACTGCAGGCTTGTGTTGCCGGTGGTACTAGGAACTCAAGCAATCCCCAGCCTCAGCTTCCCAGGTAGCTAAGATTACAGGCACGTGCCACCACGCCCAGCTATTTTTTAGGACTAGGTCTCACTGTGTTGCCCTGGGTGGGACTCAAACCACGATCCCCAGATCCCAACCCCACTGCGACTCCATAAGCTGTCATTTACAAGCATGCACCACCATGCCCGGCCATTAGGCCTTTTAAATTGGCCTACTTGACTCTATCTTCCCATTTTTCTGCCCTGCTTTACATGCATATAATTTCAAAACCTTGAACTTTGTTTCCTGTTGGTCTCCCTTGATCAAATCCTTTTAGTGGTTACCACTTGCCTCTCAACATTTCCTAGTATGTAATCCTATACATTAGTACTCTGTCTAATGTGGTCAACTGCATGCATAAATAAACAGTAACACAAAACTAAGGAAAGATATTAAGAAGTAATGAATTCCTTATATCTTCAAAATGTCTGCAGGAAGGAGTGGAGGAGGTAAATTATTCTGTTAATTCAGGTGTTTGATGATGACATCAAGGACTATGGTTTACTCATTTTATGTTTGTTGGAGTTTGTCTTCTATCTTATCTTTTCAATATCAAGCATATCAGCAGTATGCTCAAACTTCAGTCTTTGATTGGTGTGAAAGAAAGGCTAATTTTTTGGGGGGAATAAACCTTTTTTGGTTTATATTTATTTATTTAGTTAGTTAGTTTTTGAGACTAGGTCTTGCTATTTTTACCTGTGGAACCACACTGTGGAACCTGGGCTCATGTTGCCCAGGGTACCACAGACTCAAGCAATCCCCAGCCTCAGCTTCCCAGGTAACTGGGATTACAGGCACATGCCACCATGCCCAGCTATTTTTTTGAAACTAGGTTTCAATGCGTGCCCCTGGTGGGATTCGAACTGCGATCCCTGGCTCCAGCTGCAACTTCGTAGGCTGCCGTTTACAGGCATGCACCACCATGCCCGGCCTGGGTTTAGTTTTGATGACCCCAATTTTGTTGGCAACATCTAAGGAATCATAGTAAGGAGTTGGCAGAACATAGACTTTCTTTTCTCCATCAGTTCTCATGAGACAGTTCACCTTGTCTATGTCAATGTTGTAAAACTTTTTCATAGCCTATTTGATCTGGTGTTTGTTGACCTTGACATTCTCGATGAACAAGACTAGTATATCATCTTCTGTCTTCATCATGACTAGTCGGTTGTCAGGGAGAACTTGATGTCACAGTGGTCAGCTGGTTTCTCATAGGGATGCTCTTCCAAGGCTATTTGGGTTGCCTTTGGTTCTTTAGTGTCTTGGACCATTGAAAGGTGGGTACTATGCAGATTTTTTTTTCTTTCTTTTTTTGTGAGTGTGTATGCTCTCAGCACCACTTTCTTGGCATTCAAAATTTTTTTGGCTTCAGTTTTGGGAGGGGTGAAGGCTTCTTTTGCTTTCAGTGCCCTCTTTGTGAGAAGGATTTTCAGGCTAAACACTTTTGAAAGAGTTTACTTATATACATAGATGTCCCCAAACCTATAAACCAGAGTTTACCACATGTTTATATGTAAACATTCACTGGCAAGGAGATTAGAGTTACTATAACTAATAGAGAATCATCACGATTCATCCTAGAGCCTGGGAAGGGCCCACTCACTGAAGTGAGCATACAAGAACTCTGGGGTTGTTAACATTAAAAATGTTCAAAAAATGCTCAACCAGGTAACCAACAGGATGTTCAATGAGATACAGTTTCCTCAGTTACCTTCAAGACTCTGTGTAATCTAACCCATGATAATTTAATACAAAATCTATATTCTAGACAAGTCAATCGGTGGTTTTGCCCACCTATTTACCTTGTGCATTCCTACCTATACCTTAACTCATTCTTTAAGAGTTTCCCTTATTTTCTGGAGCTGCTATGGTTATTTAAATTAAAATTAATTAAAGTTAAATACAACAAAGAATTAGTTCATCAGGCATATTGTTAGCATTTTAAGAGCTTACTGGCTACATTGGCTAGTGGCTACTATATAGGATGTAGCAGCTATTGAATATTTTTATTTCTACCAAGTTCTGTTAGACAGCACTTGCAAATCATGCCTATTATTTAGCACAATTTTTGCTAAACTTTAGACCACTTCCAGGATCAGCAGGAGATGCGATTTAAATACAGATTCCAGTTACTAGGAATAGGCCCCAGACCTCTTTCATGCCCTTTAAAAATAAAGAACCACTGCTTTGAGGTCTGTTAGATTATTTCCTTTATGGAAGTATACTAAGTACTGAAATTTTCATTAATTTTCTCCTATTCTAAACCTAAATAGTATTTGTGATTTATATATCATAGTTTGAATCATAGTTTGAGAATTTCATTATAAACATATATTTGCTATTTCAGGAAGCATTCTTCCTGATGTTAGAGTGTAAATCCCTTGGCATTTTATAGTCTGTATTTTGTAAAATGTCAGGGTCATAGTAAATACAAAGTATTAACTAATTAATTACATTCTACAGTATTGACAGTCTACTATCATATTCAGTTGGCAATTCTTTGAAAAATCTCTCTGCAATATTGAAAAAGGAAGATAGATGATAATAAAGATATTTCTATAATGTTTTTTCTCACTTTCATTTAATGGGAATAAATATGAAGATTCTGTTTAGATTTCTAACAAATATAAAATGAAGATGTTCTTTATAAGGTTTAGATTTCTAGCATTTTTAAATGGCTATTTTAAAAGTACTTTGATTCCTCGATTCTCTTGTAAAAACCAGTGTAAACAAATAAAACATCTGGATCAGTAGGTGACTGAGAAACTTTCTGTTGCAACCAAATTTCCCACATAAATCATTTTAGATTCATGTCTTAATTACTGTAGCAATCCTGCCTCTTATCTGCAGTTCACTTTTCATGGTTTCAGTTATTTGTGGTCCACTGTTCTGAAAATGTTAGGTATATGATATTTTGAGAGAGGGGAGAGCCTCATATAACCTCTATTATAGTATATTGTTATGATTGTTCTGTTTTATTATTACTTATTGTTATTCTCTTAATGTGTATAATTTATAAATTAGACATTATCATAGTTTATCATAGTTTATGGCATAGGGAAAAACATAGTATTTGTATAGTTTGTACTATTCTTGGTTTCAGGCATCCTCCAGTTTCAGGTATCCAGGTGGATAAGGGAGGGGGGGGTGAGGTTACTGTCACTAAAGAATCCTACAAAGCTGTTTGACTATGCTTTGACTAACAATAACCTGAAAATTGTTGGAGCACAGTTGGAGCACAGACTAATATTACTAGTACTACTAATTGTAATGTTACGGGTAATAGTAGTAATGATAACTAAGAATAACAGTATGTGGCTTAGGACTAATGTAAGGATTATTTCTTCTGTGCATAATTTCAGACTTCTTCATTCAATGGGATTATGTGAAATTGATGGCATTCTCTGATAGGCTTATTGTTTTATAATACAAAATCAATTCAATCTGTTATTTAAGAAATAAAATCTCTATTGAGGAAATAATTGTTTTCCAGTACAACTTTTGATTGTTAACCCAAAGACAGTTGATTCATCTCCGTTGATTCCCAAAGAACCACATTTCTGAGCTAATGGATCAACAAAGCACAATACCTGGTATAATTCCACCCCTCAGGAAATGTGAGCTCTTTTTCCTCACCAGACTTACTGATGACAGGCCTTAGAATCAGTCAGAGAGTTGCAGTTAGCATCATGTTTTGCCTCCTAATTTAAAATATTACCAACTTTTCCCTTTTCTAGAAAAGTTACACCATGTTTAAAAAATTTACCTGGTTTATACTTACAGAATAATCTAATACTAGGTGTGATAGTGTCATAGTATTCATAGTCAAAAGCTATATAGGAGATGTGTGATGTTGTGAGGTGTGAAACAGACTATCTGCACAATCTATTGAAGCTCTGTTGGAGCCTGGAAGTATAGCTCTTGGCTATGGTATTTCAGATATTCTAAATGTTTGATGTTTTCTGCTATCCCAGAGACTTTTGAGTCAGTGGTATGCCTTATCTCAACTTCTGCCTCCTGAGCAGAAACTGTGATGGAACAGTGTAATATATGACATAGTTGCACAGCTGGAACTTCAGAGGCAATGTGTATATGTCAGAGAATGTGGGTATACACAATATATAAACTTTAGTAAGAAACAACCATCAGGGTCTTTATTACCTGTGTATATTTCTCTGCCTAGTCCTTTTCTAATTTTTAATAATTTATAGCAGAAATTAATTTAATCCAAAAACTTAGTTATGTGTACTGTATGAGGAATTGCATACATTATTTCCAGTCCTTTCAATAGTTCTATAAAGTAGGCATCATGGTTCTTATTTTTATAGCTTAAAAAGGCTAAAACTTAGAAGTGTTTAAGTTTCATAAGAGCGCAGAGGAAGTTAAGTAGTAAAGTCAGGATTTAAACCCCAGCTGACTGATTCCAAAGCCTGTTATTCCTTCTGTGCATACTGTTGGGTACACGTTTTGTGATTCAAGTACTCTATAAGATCTGCATCTCAGGAACTATATTGTATAATAATGTTTTATATTATCCATGTGGTAAATATACCATGGTAAATGTTGCTGCTCTTGCTAAAAAAGTCATGTAGATGTACACTAAGGGGTATATTACTCTTTTAAAACCAATAGGTGATCATTCACTACTTTATATTTGGGGAACACAATTCCTACGTTATATCTTGGTTGGTAAAGTATGTTTATGGGGGTCAGTATTGTACTCGCTAACCGTGGATGTAAGTTCCATCATTGGAAGTGCTTTGTCTCTTTTGCTTATTACTCTGTGTTTAGCACCTAGAATAAGCTCATAATTGTCCCTCAATAAATATTTGTTAATAAACGAATGACTGAACAAATGACCTCTGTAGGGACCTGTTGCTTTGTTTGTTTGTTTAAGCTATGACTATGACTGTGGATTCTATCCTTAAACTTGATCAGACTTATTCTGATTTATGCCACTGACTACAAGGAACTGGTAGAAGTGAGGGTAGGTGGAATAACACATTTTTTCTACTGGGAATACCAAGATGAGGCCATGCTAAATCAGTAGTATTATCTTTTCAGTAAAGAATACTAAAAAGAAAAAATAAATCCAGAACAGTTTTGTGGCAGGATTAAAAAGAAATTAATTTCATTTTCTATTCTTTTCAAGTTTTATCAAATGCTATCTTTGTAATCTTTCAGTTGTGTTTAGTTTGTCATCAACTTTGCTTACATGATTCAGGTAATATGGGTTTTAAATTTGCCAATAAAATATCCTAGTTAATTAAAAAGAATTGAACATCATATGTTTCTATGGTAATACTGCATAGTGGATGAGAATCATGGAACTGATGGCTGGAAAAAAGTGTCTTAAAAATATGAAAAATCCCAGCAATTGCTCTCTTGGGAATCTACCCAAAAGAGACCTCAATGTGGGTACAAAGGGACACCTGTGCCCGGATGTTTACCGCAGCACTATTTATAATTGCAAGTACATGGAAGCAACCCAAGTGTCCCAAAACAGATGACTGGTTGAAAAAAATGTGGTATTTATACACAATGGAATACTACTCATCAATTAAGAATGACAAATTAGACGACTTCTTGACAACATGGATGTACTTAGAAGAAATCATACTAGCAGAAACAAGTCAAAAAGAGAAAGACAGAAGTCAAATGGTCTCACTAATAT
>PVHY01013481.1:0-41273 GCA_004024945.1 Uropsilus gracilis | reverse complement strand
CATATACACGATGGAATACTACGCATCCATCAAGGAGGACAAACACATGTCATTTGCAGCAACCTGGATGGAACTAGAGGGACTCATATTGGCAGAAATAAGTCAAAAAGAAAAAGAGAAGTACAGGATGGTCTCACTTATATGATGGATATAGGGAAAAACAAACAAACAAATAAGAAAAAATGAAAACAACCAATGGCACTGAACCATGGAGCGAGAGAGGAGGAGAGGGAAGATGGCGGGGGAGGTGAACAACAGGCCAAACAAACAACAACTGAACATCAACTTAACCAACCAACAATTTGCAGAAAAATGGGAGGAGTGACTGAAGGGGGGATACAGAGGGGGGATATGGAGGGAGTAGGAGGGATCAATTTATGCACAGTTGTGACAAATCAATAAAAAATAAAAATTAAAAAAAAAGAAAATAGGACATTACTAATCAAGAGCATTGGCATGCATTGGCCTATTACAGTAAAAAAATGAATGAGGTGAGAGAGTTTGGCTAGAATAGCTGATGGATTTACTTGGGAAATATGGGAAAATGAAGGTAAAAGGTATTTGAAACTGGACCTGCTATGCTTTATGAAAAGTGCAGTAAAGAATGCAAGGAATGAATTAAAACAACGAAACAATAAGCCATTGTTATGTCTCTGGAAGCTCCATTTGGCATCCTTGTGAATGAAAGCACATAGTTCATGTAGGTGTGAAACTAGACAAATCTTGTGCAATATCCCACATTGAAGTGACAGTCATGAACAGTGTTTTGTACGAGGTAACATATAGCCATATCAGCAGGTAGCATCATTGAACAGGTGTGCATAGGTGCTTTCAGAGTAGCTTGCTTTACTTTAGTAAGCTTATGCTTAGTCATGGCTCTTGAATGAGAATAGTGCTTTGATTTGACACCTTGTTTGATGTTGTTGAAGACACAAAATAAATATTGATGCCAATAAAATTTTCGACAATAAAAAAAAAGCTACTCAGGGTTGAAGAGCAGTGTAAGCTATTTGGAGAACTGAGTCTCATTCAGAGTATGAATATCTGGAGTTGTCTTTAAAGCTACCATCTTGGAGGAGGAGGAGTCTGCAGAAGTATAAAGCTTAGAGACTATCAAATGTTGAACAGGTCTAAATCTGACTTATGGGTGAAGAGCTTGCTTTCAAAAAATAGCTGAAAGAGAACTCTAACTATTCCAAGAAAAGATGAATCAAGAGTGGATATTTCTAAAAGGATACAGGACTCTAGAAGATGAATCAAAACCCCTCAAATCGCAAGTAGCTGAACTAAAAGCTACCTTTGATATAGTTCAAACGAATGGAGAATGGCTTGGAATACTTATGAAAGATTATGTATGTGATGATTCCCAAAATCAGGAACGACAGAAACAGACTTTACAAGATACTGACAAATGGAAAGAAGATGTGAGTGAATTTAAACAGAAAACATTTGGAGACTCCAAATACATGCAGAGTAAATTCTATATGAAAGAGAAAAGCAGACCAAGTCGCCGGTTGAACCCATATGCTAAAAATGAAAGGTTGAACTACTGTGCTTGGAATAGACATACAGATGACAAGGTGGACCTGGAAATAAAGTCTGAATCAAAAAATAATAAGTACCGAAAGAAGCTGTTAAGCAACAGTTGCCTTCTGCTAAATTAAACATTTTAAAAATCCCAGAAGGAAAAAGAAACCAAATTTACACTCAGTTATCTGAAGTATCTAAAACAAGTGAAAAGCTATATATACTTTGTAAGCTTCAGACTGAACAAGCGTCTTTGTAGTCAGAAAATATACAGTTTGAAATTGAGAGTCAAAAATTTCAGCAAAATCTTGAAGTAATGATTCAACGTTTTCAGGAAGCTGCATGACACTTCAGAGAGAACTAATAGTGGAAGGAAATTACCAGTTAGAGGAAGAAAAGAAATCTTCCAGAGGAGATGAAAAGATCAACCATGTACTTGAGTATTGGAGACCTGTAAAAAGTGAGCAAAATCTCTTGGGAAAGAATTGGCAAAAACCATTCATTCTTATTAAGGGCAGATTATTTCCTAAGAGAAAAAAAATTGCATAATTGATTGGCAGCTCAGAGTGTTTAAGGAAACCTCGATTTAAAGAAAGAAAATTCTTACCCAGAGGAAAAGTAACTAAAACTGAGTATAAATTTAAACCTTTAGGAAAAGAATCGTATGCTCTTAATGCTTCAAATACAGTACTTGGCAAGGAGTATTTCCCAAATGTTGCCCTATCACTGTTTTGACCTTCGTTGGAATGAAATATTTTCCCTCCCCTTAAATTTCCTTGGAGGTTCCATTCAGACTATTGCCTACATGTCCAAAAAAGGAGGAAGAGCTTCAAGAGGTCCAGGAAATCCTGTTGATCATGAGATTATGAAGAAAGAGAAAATCAAGTTATGATAGATTAGCTGATCCTCACTGAGCACTTTCTAATGCTGGCTTCCATTTTCCTTCATGGAAGAAGGCAGGACCAAACATATACTAATCTAGCTATTCTTCCATAAAGGCAAGACAGATTTTGTTCTAAATTTGGTAGACTATCTGAACTAGTAGAACACAGAAGTTTAAAAATAGCATTGTTGAATGAAGCAGATGGGCCAATGTCTTCAGTAGAAAATGATAGCAAAGAGAATCTTGATAATTTTTATGCTCCTGATTCATCTCTCCCCACTAAAAACTGAGGTAACTGCCCTTGTCTCCACCTCCACCTTTTCTTTCAATTTGTGATTCATTATTTTGAGAGGATGCAAGGATTTATTCCTTGCATTTATTGAGAAGATGTTTTCCTTTCTTCTTCCTTCTTCTAAAAACAGGTATGGAACATTGCAAGAATATTTCTTTGCAAGAGATTTCCTTGGCCTATCTTGTCTAGTCACAATGAGAAATATCTGCTCACCAAGAGGTTTTCCTCATTACATTCTCCCAAGTTTGGATTCCTTCCATCCCACATCCTGAGAGTAGAATTGAATGCCCTCAGGGTTGATTCTACCTTCAAGTGAACACTGCTATTGAGCATTCACAACCACAAGAAACTTGGCAATAGTTTTTTGGTCTTTATCCAAAAGTAATTTTGAGTTCAATCATTTGCAGTTAAGTAACTGTTGTTCTTAAGTGAAGATCTTTTGCTAAATGTAAATTTAATGGAATTATGATTCTTATAATAGCTTGTAAATAAAGATTATTTGAATGTAAAAATAAAGATAACACTTATTGAGTACATACCAGCTGCAAGACACTCTTCTATTATTTCAATTAATACTTTATTTAATGATTTGAGGCAAGATAGATTGCTATTCCCAGTTTTTAGATGGGAAAAATGAAGCACTGGGTGAATACCTAGCTTGCCTATGATCACGTGGTTCATGAGTAGCAGATCGTGTTTCAGAAGCTAGCAGGGGAGCTCTTGAGCATTTTCTCAATAGAACAGATCCCTGGGATGCTGAGTGCAGTGGTAGGAAGACAAATAAGTAGAAGCAGGGCCAGAAAGTTCACTTTAGATTTGAAGTGGAAAAAATAAGAACCCTCAAAGAATAAGGGAATGACAAGATGCAACAGGTCTAAGAAATAGTAATCTTAAAACAATGTGCCAAATAATTTAAAGGGAAATGTGGCATTTTGAAAGCCCAACCAAAGGTTATGGTCAAGCATGTGTGGTGGGGAGTTAGAGATGGTAAAGGGAAGTGTGTTGACTGTCCTCTCTTCACGTGGCAAACTTTAAAAACACAACTCCATGAAACGTGGTAGTTCAATTACTGAATTAAGATTTTAAACCACATTGGTACACACACAAAAAAAAATTACCCTAGCATGAGAGGTTAATGGTTAGAGGCAGTTTCAGGTTTCATTTCCTCTATGAAGACTTACCCCAGCTAGATTTGTTCTGTTCTTTAAATAATAACAAATCTTTCACTTATAATTATCTTTGGATCATTGTCCTGAATACATTTTTTTTTGTTATTTTCAGTGCATCTTTTCTCACAAGATTGCATCATCTGTAAGGGCAATGTTTCCAGACTCATATTATTCATATTTTACACATACACATACATATATAATCACATACACATTCACTACGTGTGCACACACAAACTTGTCTCCTAGCCAGCTCACAGAATGATAAACACAATATAAATATAAACACAATATAAATACAAGCACAATTCTTTGCCCATGGTAGTCACTCAGTAAACATTTGAAGTATGGAGAATATAAGATGCATTTGAAAGAAGAAATCACTAAGCTTTTGTGAGTGTATTGATGTAGGTGATAAAGTAATAATATTGAATCAGATAAAACCTCACAAGTTTCAGAGAGGCTGGTGCACTAGTGCAGAGTCCTGACTTAGTTTCCGGTAGTTTCTGTGCTTTGTTCCCTCAATATTTCCCCTATATTCTCATTCTTCTCCATAGAGTCCAAGTTTCAAGTGGCAGATTGCAGAGAGTGATGCTTTTCACTTTCTTTGTTCTTTCCTAATTTAACACTATTACAATGAAGAAATGTAGAGTATTTTTTAGTAGGAAAATTTATAATATGTGTGTCTCTGGTGAAGTGTAAATCTTTCAAATGACAAGTCAGGTTAAAAGTTAGTTTATCTCAGATTAGATTATGCTTAAATTAGGTATGCCTAGAATTAATGGAAACCTGATCATTTCAGATGGGAAAAAATAATCATTTGAAAATGTTTGTTTTGTCTGAATGGAGGAATTTTATTTTTTTTCTTCCGAGTAATTCATCAGGTAGTGAGAAATTCCATCATAGGTTCTCTGAAGAATACATGAAATTTTCCTAATGTGGTGAACTATTATGTAACTAATTTAGGAAGAATATTAATATTTATACCATAAAATTTTTCTCAATCTCTATTAGTGGCTGACACCTATGGCACATTTTGAAAAGTACCTCTGAAACTGTAAGTAGGAATAGTAATAATAAAATGGAAAAGGGGAAATGACACTTGGTATAGCTAAGAAAAGGAATTTAAAAATTTGCATTTTCTCTCATATTTCACCATTCTTTTAAAAAAATTTTTATAATTACTAAGGTCCCAGAGGTTTACAACACTATGACTCAGACTATAGAATCCCACCTCTTCAGGTGTACGTTGCCCCATAAACTCACCACCATTCTCAACCACCCAAATCATCCCATCCATGGAAGTCAGAAGCTGCTGTAATGTCAGTAGCACAATGACCCATAAACCTCTACTCCTACAATAGAAGTTGCTGTTGTTTCAGACTCAAGAGGCAAACTATATAAAGGAGATTTTCTTCGAGTGTTTGTGATATGTGGATTCTGTTAAGGTGTTAAACTCACACTTTAATTCCTAGTTGGAGTCAAATACTCAGGATCTTGGTGACTGAGACTCAGCTCTTTTTATTTTATGAGTAACTTCCCACAGCAGAATGAGCAATTGGTTACAGACACAAATACTTTGGCTTTGCAGGGCATTTTTTAATTATATGAAAATGAGAGATAAAAAAGAAAGGGACAGAGGGAGCGGGAAGGTGAGAGAGAGAGAAGATGGGAGAGAGGGAAGAAGGGAAGGAGAGAAATTTTGGGTTAAGGAAAGAATAAGTATTTAGAAATAGATCTAGGCTTTAAAAGGTCCAAATAATTTCTCATTGAAGTCATCCATTTTAAGGAACTATTTGTTTTCAACCATTTTCACTCAACTTTCTTCCCAAATTTCTACTGATTTTATCTGGTTTGGAATACAAGAGTAACATTTTCAAAATTGAAATTTAGTATGATTAATAAGTAATAGTTTTCCCAGTAACTCATTCATCTAACACTATTTTACATTGTATCTGTTCTATCCAATTTCTGTTCTAGCTGCTAGAAGTAAAAGTGCACAATGCTTTGTTCTTTGAAAGGCTACATGCCACAGTCTGGCTTATTTATTTGTCTAACTGTAAATATTTCTATAGGCAAAGTGCCCTGGTTGCTGTGGAGGATATACTAGAAAAGCAGATATAGAACCACTTCCAGCACTATTTCTCTATTGCAATGGGAATTAAATTCAATTCCCTATATTAATCTGCATTCATTTTATGACTGTTGATGACCTTGAAACCATGAATAATCACAATTCAACTGGGGGTAGGAGAACTCAGCTGGGATTCCTCTTGAATAATATACTGAGGACATAGAGAAAAGAATAAATTCAGCCCAGTTATAGTCACATTTTACAATTCTTGTGACTGCCCCCATGACACACAACTGCTTATTCTGCTATGTGAATCAATAGATTATCTGTGGATTTTGATAACTTGCATCATTACCTCTTTCTATTTGTGAGGAAAATAGCAGATTGAAAATAACACAGTTAAGATTAAAAATAACAGCACATGTTTTTTAAAAATAATATGAAGAAAATAATTAATTAACTCTAGGTAGTCATAGAATTCACTGTTAACATCTGTAACACAGGGTTGAAGATGTGGGTATATTTCAGAATTTAGGTTTAACTGCCCAGAATATATGCCAATGAGTGCTATGAAGATTTACTAGAGTGATGAAAAATAATGAGGTCAAGAGGAAAAATATCAATAGTATTTATTTCAAACGACTCAGTTCAGAAAAAATAGTAAACTGCTGTTTTCATCACTGAAAATATATTTAAAATATCTATGAAATTTTATTTGAACTAGATTATACAAATTGTAATAATGTTCTTCTTATAGGTCCTGAAACACAATTAGTGCTAAATGTAGCCATATAGATATAGATATATTCCTTCAAGTAGTGAAAGGTATGTTCACATATATTATGCCATTTATCTTCATAACAGCCCCTTCAAGATAGAGAGGGGTTGTTTTTATCTCCTTGGAAAGAGGGAGAGTGAGGGAACAATAGGTTAAATGAATAGAGGCAAGAATAAATTGAGTCATAGCTTCAAAGTCCTGCGTTGTGAAATCATGCTTAGGGTACAATTTATTTTTAGAAATACCATGTTCTCAGATGTTTTGAAGGCAATATTTACCCCTTAGAGTTTATCTGCTAATTATAAAATTCAGTGATTTTTTTAATTACCCAAGAGTCTCATTTTTTATTTCCAGAGATATATTGCACATAAGAAAATAATGCTGGAATGATGTATATCTGAATATTAATAAGATTTTGGTCAATCATTAGCATATGAGCTATGCTTATTTATGCATGAATACCTGAGTAATTTATTTATGGAAAAATGTCAAAAATGAAATTCACAGAAGAGTATTCCCAGGGTGCTTTACTTCTCTAAACTTATTTCACGTAATCATTCCCTTTCAAATGTGTCATATTGAGAGCTTTCCTGGGGATGTAAAGCAGTTATGTACAGTTCAGATCACTTTTATAACCCTAGCTGAAATGAAAATAGTGTTCAGGGGGAGTTCAAAATGCTTTCGTTATAAAAAGAAACAACAAAAATCCAGACAATAAACAAGACAGTTTCTAAACTTTGCCTTAATAGACTGTCTGCTCTTACAAAGCAATCCTTGAGGCATGGTTTAATTTATGTCCTAGCCTAAGGGGCCTTTGCCACAGAGGCTTTCAACCTGTGTTTCAGCATTCTAGTATTGATATTATCTTTTCTTTGTTGAGCTTAACATATAAAAAAGTTATTTTTTAAATCAGTGGCACAATGTTAGAATTCCTGCTTTCCTTCCTTTTCTTTCTTTACTATTTTTTAATGAAGGTTTTATAACTATAATTTGAATACAGTATATACATAGGATTTTCCATCTCCTGAATACTTTTTTAGGAGAGAACTCTGTAAATACACACTTTTAACCCAATATGAGCTTGTGTGTTTTTCCCACTTTTAACCCAATATGAGCTTGTTGTGAGGGTTTGTAAACTGTGTTTATATAGCTGTTGATATTGATACACACACACACACAGAGCTGCCACCCTTATATCCCATGGAATAACTTGAACATACCCAAAGAGGGTATAAAAGGCAGAGAAGGTGTTGCCCAGTTGAAGTATTCCAGTTGGAAATGGAAGAGTACCTGGAATGAGAAATGCATTTCGAGTGTTGACCATGTTGCTTGAGAATCACATAAAATGTGCTAAATAAACTTTGGTTACCTTTCCCTTTCTTCCTTCAGATTGTTGGTGTCAGTTAAGCTACTCTCCACCTCACGGAATGACATCCTCTCTATTAGCATGAATGAAAAGTTCAGAGGGGAATGTTTAGCTTTCTGTAATGATCTTAGTGATTGTCCTACTAGATGCTAATGAGACTCGAACCCACCATGTTTTCAGTGCTATTGACGACTCACTCCACACACAGTTCATTTTTCTAAAAACATTTTCACTTGCTGCCCAGACAGAACAAAGCATCTTTGGTTCTACAGGGGACTTGAATATCTCACTAGTGCGTTCTTAAATTTGGTTCTGATAAGTATAATTCTCTCTTTCATATTTGTCAAGGAAAGCACTGATAAAACTGAGGGTGCTTAGTGAAAGTAATATTGATGATATGTTCAGATTGGAAATGAATTGGCTTTACATGTCTCCAGGCCTGCAGCATTTCTTTTTTTTTTTTTTTCTTTTTGGAAACTGGGTCTTGCTGTTTTTGCCCATGGAACCGCAGGCTCTTGTTGCCCAGGGTACCACAGACTCAAGCAATCCCCAGCCTCAGCTTCCCAGGTAGCTGGGATTACAGGCGCGCGCCACCACACCCAGCTATTTTTTGGAACTAGGTCTCACTACGGGCCCCAGGCGGGACTCGAACCGCGATCCCTAGCCCCTGCCGCTTCATAGGCTGAAGCTTACAAGCACGAGCCACTGTGCCCGGCCGCCTGCAGTATTTCTAAAAGCCAGCTGCAGAGAGTCAGATGACTAAGTGACTTACCATGTTTACAAACCTATCTGGAAACTGCCTTGACTGGATGGAGACCAGGCCTGAATATTGGGAAGGGTGTAATGTGAGCAGCAAAACAGAGGGGAGCTGATCAGATCCTCTGGAGTCAAGTCCTTTTGGTCATTGTTCTCAGATTCACTAATTTTTTTAAGGGCAATTTTCTGTCCTGCTGTTTTTGACTTTGTTTTGCACAGCACCTAGTACTGCATGAGCTCATACAGGGACACACTCATTGGTACTAAATCACACTAATAAGCTCACGAGTCTCCATTCACTCAAGTGACCCCTCCCCTCAGCCACTATTGCCTAATCCATCATGCTTTTTTCATTTTATTTATAGCCTCAGAGCTACTTATACAGTTTTCCATTTTCTTCTTCATTTGGTTTTCTGTTTATTATGTCCTACCCCAGGAGTACAAGACCCCTGACACAATGAAGACTATCTGAATTACTATTGCATAAAATAAGTATTTTATGACATTCATTTATAATATAACAAATAAATGAATATATGTCATGAAATAAATAAATGAATGTACAAATGAACAAACTAAATATGTTAAGGTGTTTCTCTTTTGGAAGGTAACTATTGTGGTCAGGTGACTATATTTAATTTAGTTCAGAACTGCATGAACATTCCCAAGAACTCCAAGAAACCATTCAATTGTCCAGCTCCTATCATACCCTTGGTTACCCTGAAACCAGGAAGGGAAACTAAACTATTCAGTCTCCTATACTTTTTAAAATCTGCTCTTGTTTATCTTTATTACAATTAAACACATTGCTTAAATTGCTTCATGGAATTCTCAACTAAATTTTGATAGATCAACTCTTACCACACTGAGCAAATACCCTAAATAGATGCCATAAGTTGAGAGGATGCTGTTGATTTTTGGGGATGAACACAGAAAAATCTAGACTATTCTGTACCTACATTAAACTAGTATTTCTTGAGTACCTTGAATTAATTGTTTTGAATTTTTTTTCTATTTTATTTAATCTTCATAATAGTCCTGAGGTAGGCACTATTTTCACTATTATTTTAGGGACTTAACAACCGAGGCTAAGTAAGTTGTTGAATGTTACCTTGTTTGACAACAGCAGAATCTGTGGTTGTATCTAGACACACTGATAACAAAGACCCTACTCTTAAACCCTACAGTGTTTGGTGCCTCTTTATAATGGAATAAATGCAGTTCAACCCAAAGAAAATCGATATAAGTGGTTAAAATGAGTAATGTAGATGAGCATAGGTTTTAAGCAAATAAAAATGTTTCCAGAGACTGCCTTTGTGAAATAATTATACTCCTTTTCCTCTCTGTGCTCCTATCTTTTTCACTGCTACTTTAGTATTGGTTATTTGTTAAAAAATAATGATAATGATTGTGTTAATAGCTAACATTTATTAAGCATGCATTAGCCAGGCACTGTACCAAATGTATTTCATTAATCCTCACCACAATCTTATTTTTACCCACATTTTACAGAATGGCAAGCTGAGAGAAGTTTAAGTGATTTGCTCATGCAGGTGATAATATAAAGATACCCTAATGTGTTTGCTCCAGAGCCTGACACTTGGCCACCGGGATATCTTACTTAGGAACCCATCACGTGAAGGAAATAAAGTCATGTTCTTTAAAGAAAGCCCATATATCTCGAAGTCACCGGGTAAATTCAAATTTAAACTTCTTTTTTCTTCTTCCCTCTATAAATACCTCTGTGAAAATAAATTCATGCCTAAGACCTAAATTAAACTAAAGTGGCAAAGTAAATGAGGACACCAGTGTAAAAGAAAGTCTAATTTCTTCTTTGTAAATAGTGGATTTGTATGGGACTCTGCTTCTCAAGAGAATTCTGGATTTATTACCTTAAGAGAAAAACTTTTATTCCCTTACTTGAAAGACGTGGAACAAAGAAAAGGGAAAGCAGGAGACAGAATCTTGCAGGTATTTCAATGTTTGACTTAACAGAAAGCATTTGCCTTTTCTTTGCTATCTTTCTCAAGTTATCTGAATGCTTATCTTGGACTGTTGGAGGCCCTCTGAGGTTTCAGACTCCAGAATGCCAAGAGAAAAGAGGACTTGTAAAGCATTTGTATATTTGCAGATTGACACACTATATATCAACTGTGTATTTGATCTGCATTTAACTCACCGACTGGCGATCAGCCATATACCATCAACTCTTGGCCTAAATTTGATCCAGAGGACAGCTCTGCAAATACACTGTTTTATGTAGAGGGAATCTCCAGGTATCCCTATGAGTTCTCATAGCACCCGATTTAAATTTGTAGCATTTACCCATTTTTTCTGAGACCTTCATAAACTTACTCTTTTTGTATCTGCCTTCTTCCTTGTCCTAGAGTTTATGTTATAGACAAAAGAAGTTGAGTGAATTGGAATTGTAGGTTAATAACCAAAGGTTATACAAAAGCAATGCAATTAAGAATTTACTAACTTATTTGAAGTGGAGCTTGTTAATTTCTGTGATGAAATTTGTGTGGTCAAATACTTTAGGTTTAAAAAAAATAATATTTTTGTGTCTGGCAAGCAAAATAAGGAAAGTCATAATCTTTCCTGAGATATTGTCAATAGTTTCATGTTTTGTTTTTTTTTTCGGTGCCAGGAGTGAAATTTTAGGGGTGTCTCTAAATGAATTGCTGTGATGTACTGATGAAGAACATATGATACAGTTGAAGATACAGTTGAAGATACAGATACAACATGAAGATACAGTTGACTTTATCATTTTAACGTTGATGTTGTTGGAGACCTAAAGTTCCTTATGGAAAGAATCAATAAGTTCTGAAAACTGCATTTAAAAACCTTAACAACATGTTGTCATGATAACAAGGCAGTAGAATTCAGCATCTATTTTTAATAAAAGAGGAAGACAGTCACAGAATTCACCATTCATGTTGATTTCAGTGTCACTATATTAAGATTTAAGTGCATTTTTATTGCCATTTGTCATGTCATCAGTTTCAAAGGTTAAAAAAAAATGATGTCTACTCTGTCCCTATCTTTGCCATGTCTCATTTTCTCAATGTAATGAAATGTGAAAATGGCAAGAGAATGAACTCCATGGGCTATATAAAGCCTCATCACAACCAACCAGTAAACCTCTTAATCAAGAGGAATAAATGCAGGACACAACACATCAGAACTGTAATCCAGGCCTGGGAAGACATGGCATGGAGGACTAGGGAAATCTAAAAATGAGTTGTAATCTAATTTTGATCGACACTAAATAGAGAATGACCCAAGGAAATTCAGGTGTTGAATATTATAGATTGCAGTCTGTTTTTCCTCATCTTTTTTCAGCTGATGCTTCAGTACAGCCAAAAACATTCATTGATAACTAACAGAGTTTATAATTAGACTAATATTCCAGAAGCATAACAGAAAGATAAGTCTAATATTAGAAAAAATTGGCCCTGATTTTATTTGTTCTATTTTCTCTCCATTTACAATAATTAACATTTAAATTAAGTGCCTACTATGAGCACATACTGAACACATAATAGTAAGCCATATAACTGGGTAATTAATTCAGCTTCCTTATAAAGATCTGAAATGCCAATTTGGTAAATGTGTCCCGGCTGCTTATATTGGGAGCAATTTGATGTAATCAGCCAGCTAAGTGACTTATCTCCACCTGGCATATTGCTACTTTCTTCCTCCTGCATCAGGCACTACTGCCAAAATGAGCTATGATTCCAGCTGCTTTAGTATTGATACCTCTGCCTACTCAGTTATAGAACACTTTGCTTCAGTAGACACTGAGGAGCACCTTAAATCATAGAGGAACAAACTATATGGGGGTCTATATTTCCCAGAAGATAGGGGGGAAAAATCAATGGAGACAAAACTGTCTTACATTTTTCAAGCAAAGTACTCTTGGCAGTGAGGAGTAACTCACACTGTGGATGATTGAACAATGCACAGAATCCGAGGGCACCACTAGCATTTCAGTTTTGTAGCTTCTACTCTATTCCTATTACTTACACCATATTGTCAACTCATCGTGTCACTGCTAATATTGTAAACATTCACAGTAGCATGAATCTAGAGTACTGACAACTTCATTCTTATGTTCTAGCTCAAGATTCTGCCTTGTATATAATTGTATACATGTTATGAGGGAGTACAGAAAATCACACAAGCCAGATTTTCTTGTAAATCTTACAGAGCATATTAAATTCCATATTGCATAATACAATCAAGTGTTTCTCTCAAAAACATTTCCTGCAATGCAGCTGGCGCTTTCCATGTAACTTCTAGGAAGTTCATATAATTTTGGATGTTAGCTTTTATTTAATAAATATTTTTGGAGAGATTACTGCACTCTAGTAACTATTGTAACAGTAACTATTGTAACAGTGACAAGAGCATGAACAAAGACTCGTAATATCCTTGGCATAACAAAATGTATATTCTAGGGAATAGGCAGAATAGAAACAGATAAACAAAGTGGAAATTTTTACAGTATGGATGACTGCTATGGAGCAAAATAAATCAGGTTAGGAATACAAGATATTGGAGGCATATTTTTAAACAGGATGCTAAGGGAGGTCTTGCCAAGGAGATGATATTTGAATAAAAACCTGAAAGAAGAGAAAGATTAAATCATGTTTTAAGTTAGTAATAAGTAAATAGGTTTGTGTGATTGGAGGTAAACTATATAAAAATGTCATCATATAAGTAAAATAAATTATAAATACAGTAACTCTGTCATACTTTTGATGGCAGTATTTGGTTTAATTTAAAAGACCTATTTTTGAAGAATTCCTGTAAGCTATTAATCAAATAGCAGTGGAAGACTAGAATTAAAACTGTGAAATAAGTATGTAAAAGGACACACTATGTATTATGTTTAAAGTTTTAATCAAAATATATTTTTTGAAGTTAATCAGGTAGATGGCAGCAATTTAAAGGGAGAGTGATGTATGATATGCATACACAATCACCCATTCTTTGAATAAAAAAATAAGATTATTTGATGAAATATTTAACATTAACTTTACTAATGATGAGATGCTATATAAAAGTACATGTGTATGATTTTTATAGTCAATGAGCAGAGACTTTAGTAGAGAGAAAAGACCTTTTCTGTCATAGCAGATTTATTAAGTCACCATAAATATTTTATAGATTCAGGCACCAAGAACTGTAATGATGGCTTAACTTCTTATCTTTCCTTGTTCTTCAAAAAACCTTACAAAACACCAAGGAGACTTAAAGAGGGTAAGGGGTGATTCATAAATTACGTCTTTGCAAAAGTAAAAAGCATGGAAATTCTAGAAACTGTGACAATGTGTACACAAAATGAAAGTGTATGAAGTTCTTGGAACCTTCAAAGACAGTGACTTGGTGCACAGTGTAAGGGAAGAATGATGATTGCTTTTGGTAAGGATGACTATTTTGATAACACTAATTATTCTGATCCATGACCCAGATATATCTTTCCATTTCTTTTTGTCTTCTTCTGTCTCTTTTAATAATGTTTTAAAGTTTTCATTGTATAGGTCTTTCATGTGTTTTGTTAGGTTTATTCCCAAGTATTTAATTCTTTTGGTATGATGCTAAATGGAACTTTTATTTTTTTTAATTTCTTCTTCTGACTGATTCTTTGCATAAGAAGGCTAGTGATTTCTGTGTGTTTATTTTGTAACTGGCTACCTTACTAACTGGTTTATTGTTTCAAGTAGTTTTCTGTGAATTTTGGGGGTTCTCCACATAGAAAATCATATCATCCATATATAGTAATAGTTTCATTTCTTCTTTCTCTATTTGTATTCTTTTTATTTCTTTCTCTTGCCTTATTGTTCAGCTAGAACTTCCAGTACTATGTTGAAAAGTAGTAGTGAGAGTGGGCATCCTTGCTTGGTTCCAGATCTTAATTGAAATGATTTCAGTTTTTCCCTATTAAGGATGATGTTTGCTGTGGGTTTGTCATAGATGACTTTTATTATGTTGAGATATTTTCCTTTTATCCTCAGTTTTTCAAGGGCTTTTATCATGAATGGGTGTTAAACTTTATTGAATGCTTCCTCTGTATCTATTGATATAATCATACGGTCTTTGATTTTCTTCTTGTTGATGTGATGGATTATATTGATTGATTTTTGTATGTTATACCATTCATGTGCCTTGGGATAAATCCCACTTGGTCATTTTTATTTATTATAAGAAATGAAAAATTTAATTCCATTTTTTTCTAGTGAGAAATCAGTTCATTTAACTCATATTGCTATTCCCTGAAAATAATTTTTCTCCTTCTTGTTGCTTAAGCCACTGTCTTTGTTTTTGGTATCCATTTCTGACTTTATTATATTGTTCTTTGGTGTAATTTGTAGTTATTCTATACAGAGTTATGAGTTCCTTTATCACAAAAATTTTGAAAGACTCTCTAAATATTTTGTTTTATTTCCCTTAACATTTCTTACTACCTTACATTTACCATTTCACTTTTACCATGTTCACTTAGCCCCTGTTCTTTTATTTGCAATTTTCCCACTACCTATGGACTGAATAATATCAATTGATCTTGTTCAAGTTCATTAACACTTTCTCCTGCTTATTCCAATATGCTATTATATCTACCCATATGTATATTTTTGTAGTTCCTTTAAAGCCCTTGTATGCTATTCCCAATCTTGCTGGCATCTCAAGAAGTTTTCTACTGGAAATTTAAAAACCAAATATGTACACAATGAATCATATTTTATTGCTTTAGCCTCTAATGGACATGTTAGACATTGTGGAAGGAAGTTGTAGAGACTACACACTTATTTTCCTATGAAAGTATATTTTTGTTCTAAAAGATAAATTCCAGTCATCAAAATGCAATTAACCTGTAAGTGGTCAGGAATTTTTAAAGTAATTATCTCATTTACTTATTTTTCCCACCTTACTTTCTAAAGTTGGAAAATTGAGTGAAATTGCTCAAGACAAAATATTTCTAGCTAAAAATGTGAACATTTTTATAATTAGTTAAAACGAAAAATTTTATAGTTTTAATATGACTATGTTGCCTCCTGGGAATTTTTACATAAAATGATTTCTAAAATTCTAAGTAGTTAAGCTGGATTTTCATTCTTTATATATAGCACTAAAATATTCTTTGTTAAGTAAGAATTTTATTCTTTAATTCTTTTATTTTCATGATTTACTTAGACATATAGTAAAAATGCAAAAGCATGCATTTGAAGAGCTCTTTGTTTAAAATAATTCATTTAGTGTCTATAAAGAAAGCAGAGACGTAGAACTCTCAATACTCAAAGCACTACATGAAATTAAAACACTGTGTGAATCTAAACAAAAGGATTTTCAATAATGTTTTATGCATGAAAGTGAAAGTAGTTTAAACTCTGATTAAATACATATTCCTGATACCTCTCACATGATACTTGGACTTACTACTTTCAAAAATGGAAATTTCAAATGATGACTGTGTTATTGTCATTGACTATGTTATGATTATTTCACTTAACTAAAGAAGAATTTTTACTATGTTTCATATTAAGTTGTTTAGCTTTAATATTGATGATATTTCAGTATCTTTACATGACATAAAAGTAAGTAAAATAGGTACTTATTTTTTGAACAGAACATCAAATTACTAACAAAACAATGTCCTTTGTCTAAAAAATCTGATTCAAAAAACATTCTAATAATTTAAGTATTGTTTTTTTTATTTCTTTACAGATAGGTGTTCCATTCTTGAAACCATGAGCTTAAAAAACTCAGCAATTAAAAAGACAAAGCATGCTTTTGTGAATCAAAGAATTATAATTCTAGGTATACAGATTTAGGTGGGAAAGCTAAATTGTACTCCTTTCCAATACACACACACATACACACACACACACATACCAAGGGGTCTTGTGAGGAAAAAAGAAGTGGTTGCGAATAATAATTTTAAAAGTTGATTAGTGTGAACAAGATTAAACTATGCTTGTTGATCCATAATTGGTTACTAATTCTTGAGAAAGTAAAGCAATCTTAGCTGATTCTATACTTTTGCTAAAAGTTCATACTTGTTAGTTTCAGATGGCTTCTCAATAGTTGCTTTATAGTTTCCTAAAACAATTGCTTTTGGCCCAATTCAAAGGTCTTTGGCTGAGTTCAAAGAAACAGGTAATACAGGTTTTTTTTGTAATGGTTCCTGGGCTACATTTTAAAAATGACTTTACAAAACAATTACAAATAAAATGAATATGTAAGGAAACAGTGTTATTTTGATATTTTGAAATCACCTGTGAATTGAGATTTAGTTTATTCTTGTCACTTGGAAAGTCAGAGGTATAATTAGATTCTCTTTATCAGTTTTAAAATTCCATAATACTAATGTTGGCTTTATAAAGAATTCTCACGCTACTATAACAGCCGCTTAATAGAAAATGCAAAGCGTTTGCCAGAAGATAAGCTATCTTTACTTTTTGTTGCCTTCAGTTTAATCTTAGTCTACACACCTCTCGTGTTTAGAGAAAAATATATACAATTGTAAACCATTCCAAACACAGGTAAGAGGAGATATGTCTTCTTTTGCATTTAATAAGTCATGTGAAAAGGATAAAAATAGTTTTTAATTTTGATCGAAGTACCTATTTTTCAGTTGTCCTCACTTTCAAACTAAATATATTTTCACAGAATCAAGCATAGATGAAACTGTGAAGAATGTGTAGGAAAACAATGTATAATCTGCTGCATAAAGACCTTGAAGTGACTCAAGAAACACCCATGGATGGACTGACTGAGTTGTTAAGAACACTCGTGTGATGAGGAACTGTGCAACATTTCCGAGGGAGATCCTCTCCAACTGTGTTAACTGGCAATCTCTTAGGTCAAGCTGCTCCTCATTCTCTACTACCTTTTTTTCTTCTCTCTCCTACTTATCCTTGAATGTTTTGGGAGCTGAGCACATCAAAGCAAGTGTAACAAACTAGTTGATAAATATGCAGCATGACCCAAAACCTTCCTTTGCATTCAATTCCTATAAGAAGACTGTTGCACAATAAACTGCACTGCATACTTCCTTTCCTGCAGTTCCCTCCCCGCCCCCCCCCCCCCAATCTGGTTTATCCTGTACGTTGTGCCCAGGTTTCAGGTTCACTAGAAACTCTAATTGGCTCTCTGAAGAGGGACCTGAAGTAAAAACTCCCAGCAAGAGATTCCTATGAGGAGCCACATCATCGGTGGTGCGCCTACCTAAGGTTGTGAGTAAACTAGGGGATTTCCAGATGGGACAATCTTCTTGAGTCTTTCTACCTTAGCTTCACTCTTGCAACAGCTGTTAAATGACTACTCAGAGCAGCAAAAGTTCCTTGCAGCCAGCTTCTTCATTGTCTTCATATAGTAGAAGAATATAATCATTGGTTCCCGGAGGAGGGAACATTAGATTTAGAAACTTGGGAATGAGTACACAATAATGTTATGCACCATTACAAGAGAGGGGAAACGATCCCCAATAAGGGTCCACCTGTGTTCTTATTGGAGTTGTTATTTTAGATGTTGATGGTTCCATGCCACCTTGGCATAGGAATCACTATGAATATGAACCAGATGATGATACTCTGACAAAAGTGAAACAAGATGTTCATGGCACCCTGTTAGCTATCAAAAAGCTGTCTCCATTGTCAGATCCACCTGGGAAAAAATGAAAGCACCTCTGATCATGACTTTTAACATGGTTTTAGGACACCAACAACCTGTTTCTACAATTAGTCTGGACAAGAAGCGAGAGCTTTTAAAACCTCCTTTTGGTTGGCGTCTGTCGCCAGGGGTATGCATGACAAAATTTAACTAAAGAAGGAGAGCCTATACAATCTTCCACAAAAACTTCAAGTACCTGCAGAAACTGATCCAGATTTTATAGACCACCTGAGCGAGGCAGTCCGGAGACAGGCTGTTCAGTCACATACTGTAGATATATTAATTAGATGGCTTGCCTTTGACAATGCAATGCTGATGTTAAAAGACATTAGCCCCTATTAAAGAAAAAAAAAAACCACCTTAACAGACTATATTCATACAATTGAAAACATTGGTATTAATGAGCATAAATAGTTTTTGCAGCAGCCCTGCAACAGGTTCTACAACAAAAAAGAAAGAAAAAAAAATTCTAATTGTATAAATGTAAATGATTTGGTCAAGTACAAAGGAAATGTAAACAGAAGGTCAAGAGACCTAGGGCTCCTGGGTTATATCTATGGTGCCAGAAGGAAAATCATTGGACTACTGACTGTTACTCTAAGTTTAATTTTAAGGGGAAACCATGGATAAAAAAATAAGATCTAACAGTATAATAAAAAACTTGAACACTGGAAAATATAGAAACAAAAAAGAAAAATTCCAGAAAAGGTGAATTATCCATCCTCCACACAAAAGTGGGTTGTCAAATTTAAACTAAAACCTACCTTGTTTCATAAACTTAGCTGTTTAAGATGTTATTCTCAGCCTCTTCTATAATTTAAAAATAATATTTTAAAATTAGAGACTATTTGTTTTCCATAGAGTAGAGTATGAAAACTGATTAAAAACTTTGACTATAAAATTTCTAATGTTTTATCTACAGTTCTCAGTCAGGTAACTCCAATCATACACAATTAGTTACTGCTTTCTGATAGAGTTCTTCCTTTCAACCTACATGCTAAATCCCCAAACAGTAAACCTGTACATATATGTTGTTTTTAAACTGTCAGCTGCTAATCTTCTAGCCTAAAAGAGTATGAGAACCAGTACCAGCCTCAGCACCCTAAAAATGTGAGGCCATATGTCCAAAAGGTCATAATATTCATGACAAAAGGTTAGGGGCATCTTTGGGGCTTAAATACCTTTTACAGTGTCTCTTTAAATGTGCTAAATTTGCTCAGGATGTAGATTCTGCATCTTCTCATGTCCCTATGGTGGATGGCACAGATATTTGGAATGGTCTAACTCAAGGCATGGCCTCTCTTAACCCCTTTAAGTATTTCTCATGACCTACTTTAGGATTGATTCCTTTTTTTTACAGGCTTCAGTCTGACTTTCTTACATTTTATCAGCAGGCCATATATTCATGGACACATATAATATGTTCTTTAAGTTCACAGACTGATTTGTATGTCTGAATTAATTGCACTATTCCTTGGATCATTCACGTGATTCTATTATACTCCTTAAAACACACACTCATCTTTGACTTCCTGTGAATTTGATTCAACCATAGACCAAATCTCCATCTGTTAATGTGCTCTATCAAATGGTGAGACATTTACTACATCACACTTCTCGTTTTGTCAACTGGCTCATCATCACTGTATTTGGACTTATCGCTATTAGCACCTCTGCTGCTGTGGCCGGCCAAGCTTTGCACAGGGCCATTCAAACTCATGACTATGTCTCCCCATGGCACCGGAACTGAGAGAAACTATGGCAGCAGCAGGTTTGAGTCCATAGCAACTTACAATATGTACAGTGATGGGTGACCGGTTTGTTGTGCTACAGCAATTAATTATGTTCAACTGTGGTAAGAATGTCTCTCACTATTGTGTTACTTCTTTTCATTCTGATAATGTCTCCCATAGGTGGTGTCAAATATGTTACCATTTGCTTCACTTTTCTGACAAGGCCTCTCTATTCATGTGCAAGCTTGGCAAAGTCAACTATTAGAATACTTTGCCTCTCAACTCCCTCAGGTTCCTTACCGGTGCCTATCCTCCAAACAACAAAAATGTTCTGCCCTGTCCCAAGCCCTTGCCCTAACCCTTCATGAAACAAAAAAGGGGGAGATGTTGCTTAAAGACCTGGAGGTGACCCAAGAAACACACATTGGTGGACTGACCGAGCTGCTGAAAACACTCTGAAAACACTCCTGCGATAGGAAACTGGCACACCGTTTCCAAGGGAGGTCCGCTCCAACTGTGTCAATTGGCAATCTCCCAGGTCAATCTGTGAGGGCCTCATTCTCTACTGCCTTTTTTCTTCTCCCTTCTGCTTATCCTTGAATGCCTTGGGAGCTGAGCACATCAACTGATTGCAAACATAGCAAGCGTAAAACCTGACTGATAAAGTATGCAACATCTTTCAAAGCCTTCCTTTGTATTCAATTACTATGAAAAGACTGCTGCACAAGTAAACTGCACTGCATACTTCTTTTCCTATGGCCCCCTCACCTGGTTTATCCTGTACATTGTGCCCAGGTTCCCAGTTCACCAGAAACCCACCATTATCCAAGCATTTAATCTCTTGCTGGCCTCTTCAGTCCATTGTCCTGCCATCTTTTCTAACTTTGGTAGTTACTTCTTTTCCTTGTTGATATTGAGGGTAGTTCTCAACCTATTCTTCCTGATCAGGCAAGTAAAGATACAAAGAAGTTAATGTCTAAATGATGAAATCTCAATATTTTAGTATATTTAGGTAATCCTTGTCCACCAGATCAAAAGCAGATACCCACCATGAACTGATCATGTATTTTCACCTCTCTGTTAAATGCTTACAGATCTATTTCCTTGGGTTTTAGGTACAAATCCATACTCACATAATTATAACGATAATAGATGGCATACAAGTTTAAAGTTGTGGATAATTAGGGACATGGTGTTGAGGGAGGTCATAGAAGATATCCTTGACAGTAAGAGATGAAGATATTCATCATGTAAGTGGAGCATGAACAGATACCTATCTAGGCAGAAAGGGGAAACCCATCAAATGCACAAGAGGGACAGTAACGTTGTACTTCAGAGCAAGTGCTTTCTCGGATATGTGAAACACTGAAGATGTTTACCAAGCCATAGTACATTTTGCAAAGCATTCAACATATACTTGTATAAGAATGTTCATTCTTATGTCTTACATTTGATCCTTCAAATGCAGGCATGTCTTACATTTGATCCTTCATAATTCCTCCAGTATCTTTCCACACTTTTCCAAGTGTATCCCTGTAAATCTCTAACCGCTAATGAATGATAATGGCAGACAATTTTGATTTACCTGATTTTTCCATCATTTTATAAAATGATGTAAACTGAAAACCTTATTTCTTTGAAGCTGATAAAAACAAATAACTCTTTGGTTGATTAGACAGGAAGATGATTTGATGTTTTTAATGTTAGTATCAAATAAGTAAAATTTTGATCCAACTGTAGATGCTGGTCATAGTAAAAGGTCACACAAGACATGAGATAAAGAAATACAAGTCAAAATTTCCTAGTTTTTAGTTTTTCTATTTTATAAATTTATGAATTATTCTCAATATATTTTTAAGATATTTAAATAGTGTATCTAATTAATATGATTATTAAACTTCATTGAATGAATTCCATACTTCCCAAGATTCAGTTATTTTCAAATATATTTATCAATATATTGAAATCTCCAGAATTACTTAAAAAATATACATATAAAAGATTCATATAAAATACTCATATAAGATATTCATATAAAAGAAATAATTTAAAAGCTTGTATTTTAGATGCAAGGTGTGACCCAAATGGTTTCTCAAATTTTTCCATTATATGAGAATCTGGAGACAAAGAAAAACTAGTTTATTTTTATTACAAAATATAACTACATTGTGCTACACTGATGACTTACTAAGGGAATGGTGATAGATTATAATTTGTAATTACATTGCAGTAGATGAAGCAGCATAAGAAAAAGAGAACTCAAACTATTTATATAATGCTAAGTAGAAAACTCAAAACATCAAATTTAGGTCACTTTATTAAATATAATTTTTTCACTGCAAAGATTGAGAGGTTGCTAAGCCAGATACGTTGGGAGTGCCTGGTTAGGATCAACCCAAGGTACATAGCAATTTGAGGAAATTTTGGTCAAAACAAAATTGTAACACATTATCTACCTGCTTGGTTTATTTCCAAATTCAACCAAGAATGAGACTGGGTGCGTACAGGCAGGGTCCACAAAAATCTGGTTCTTGCTTTTCCACATTTCTATCTCCCCATTTACCTGTACTTACTACCTTTTATTGCTCTCTCTTTTCTTACAAGGTACACAGGTTCCCTATTTTATGTTAGTTTTTTTTATCGCTGCATCTCCTTACAGACCTGACTTAGCACATGCAGATTAAAAAAATAGTACAAGCCAAGTTTTCCTGCTCTTAAGTATTTAATTCAAGATACTCTTAACAGGTGGGCTGCCTTCTCCAGACTTTATGTGTAACTTCTTGCTTGTAATTATCTTTTCTTTTCGAGTTCCAGCTCTATACTTGGAATAGTCTTTCCATCTCTCTTGTCTTGCATCTTTTTGCCCCCCTTCTAACTTATTTTATACCTAGAATATGATTTATTTGAAATGTAAATCTACCATAATAGTCACAATTGGTTAATAATGCAGTTTATGTGGCAAAAAGGTGGGGGAGGGGGTGCAAATACTTGGAAGAGAAAGGAAATCGTGAGAGTCAGAACACACTGTAGACCTCACAACAGTTTGAGAGCATACCTTCAGCCCTAGCTCCAGGCAGAGAGCCCAGATAAACCAACCATGCCCAGATTCCTAATGTGGGAAATGTTATCACTAATCTGTTTGTTTTAATTACAAAAATTTGTGGCAATTTGTTGTACTGAAATAGCAAACTAAAGCAGTACAGATTCTAAACATCAAATTATCTAATGGTTAAACAAAATCCCAGTGAAAAGCCCAGATTTGAGGAAAAAAGAAAATTATAACCCACTTCAAAAATTTATAATGGAATACAAGGGATATTTATTAGTCAAGGAAATTACTCAGAGGAATAAAGTTCAAATAATGTGAATATATGGTATTAGTGAGAGAATAGCCATTATATAGTGAAACAGTGGAGTTTGGAAATTGGCACACACATGTTTATCATTTTTATAAGAACATAACTGAATTTGGTTGCAAACATAGTCATTTCAATAAATGATATTGAGTCATTTGGCTATTTATAAATAATAGCATTAAACTTGACTCATAAAAATTTATTTGAGATGAATCATATATATAAAAGCAATATCATAAAATATTCAGAATAAATTATAGGTCTTTGTGTACTGTGACTTGCAAAGAGCCCTGAAAGTGTTCACAAAAGTAAACCATTAGGGGAAAAATGATGGATTGTTATAAAATTAATAATATTCCACAAAGGATACACTGTTTAACTGAAAAGATAAGCCACTGACTGGAACACAATAATTTCTTCACCTCTGTCCATCACAAAATATGTTTCCAGACTATGACCTATTCAACAGATAACTTATCAGTAAGATTAGGATTACAAAGAAAGCAATCAATAAGAAAAAGTTCTGAATTTTATAAACAGGAAAAGGACAAAAGCATATAAAAAGATTCATGAAAATCGGTTCAGAATCATTTTCATCAGATAAATGCAAATTAAAGCAGTAGTGAGGACTATTGCACAGAAACTAATTATTAAAAATGGACTGAAAATTGAGGCATACGGCAAGGGATGGGCAAGATGGGCAGAACACAAGGAAATAACACAAGGACCTGTGAGGGGTGATATTGTGGTGGTGACAATGGGGACAATAGCAATGTAAGAACAATAAGGGTTTTTTTCCTCTTAAATAGATAACTAAAAATAAATACATGAGATTGCTAATATCAAATGTTCTCCTCTTAAAACTTTCCTATTTAAAATAACCTGAATATAATGTATGATTCGAGTTCTTTAAGTTGGAATTGATAATACAGGCTCTTATTCTTACTTTATTTCACATTTCAATATTCAAATTGAACATTACAGATATTGATGAGGTACTAACATGACATTCTGATTTTTTTTATGTTAAAAAAATAGAGAAAAAGCTATGGTTCAGTACAATGGAGAACAAGATTAAACATACCAAATAAGAGGAAGTCATGGACAATTTCTCATCAGAAAATTATTTCATAGTGTAACTTACTCTATGCAAGAATGTGAGAAGACTTCTAGACTGTGCTCAGATAGCTTATTGTGGCACCATTGAGTATGAGCCCCCCCCTTTTTTTTTTTTTTTTTTTTTTTGATTTGCTTTTATATTCTCTACCTTCTTTGCTTTTGTAAAGTACTTCTTGGGTATACTGGCAGTTTATTTCCAGGTAGTCATCATTACTACAATATTCTTACAGCTTGGTCTACTCCTCTGAGTAAAAAAATCTTAACTATAATTTTCTATTCTATTACAACCTATAATAATATTTGCAAATTTTCTTTGATTCACATCTTGAAAATTGAATGACAATGATTCAACTCACATTACAGAGAAATTCATGCATGTGTGCACAATTAAATGACCGTAAATAATTCACAAATTTCTATGCTTATTACTATAGCATTTTCCAGACCCTTAGACATAAAGCTTAGACATAAAGCTAAGGATCTTTTCCCATGAAATATCTTGCCTTCTTCTTTGTCAACCTCTGCTTATCTCTGTATTTCCCTCCAATTTCACTAAGCAGTAAAATAATTGGATGTCCTTTTTTGTCAAGGACATTTTTGCTAACAGCAAAAAGATGATCAGTGTATGACACATTTTCTTGTCTCCCTACTCTTTTTCTTTCCTTCATGCACTAAACTGATTCTTCCCCTGAATATAGACGAATGACTCATTCATGAACATTTAACCCTAAGTCAGTTTCTAATTCCAGAAACTTAAAAATTCTAGAAAACTTGATTCAGAGACATGTAGGTAGTCATATTTTTGTGTCTACATAAATCGGAAGCAATAAAATCAAGAACTGCAAGACTTCTGTGTTTGGATATGTATGCTCTCAAGAAGCTCTTTACTTACATAACAGAGAGAGTCGGAGAGAAAGACAGAGAGACAAAAAAGAGTAAAGGATGACAGTATAAAAATTCTTACATTGACTTATTCACTATAAAAATACCTTCTTGAAGTGAATATTGCCTCAAAAGATAAACCCACTCAAGTGTTCATAATAATGTGTGCTATTTATTATATGAAGGTCCATAGTCTTTCTATAACAAATTGTCAATGGTATAAGAATTAAAAAATTAATGCATATAAAAAATTACTCTGGAAAATAATGGGTACTTAATATATTTAACTGGTCTCATCACTGTGAAAAAAACTGGATTTGGAGAAGTAACATAGAATCTCATAATTGAAAAAAAGAAGTGAGGTGAAAGAGAAGGTGTGAATAAGAGAAACGGTATGTTTATCAGAATGTGAAATCTTTTTCTTGCAAGTTCATGAGAGTGAAGTAAGAGTGGGGAATAAAACTGCACAGTTATTCAGTTATGAAGAGGATAATTGAATAATTGTGAAGTCAGAGTTTTCCTTCCCTTCTTTTTAGAAATACATTTTTTCAAATATCACCCATTTTTTAAATCTCTTTCAGTCAACATAGTGCATTTGAAAGTAGATCATGAACACATGCAGCTTGAAAACAAATGAACTAGAGTTAATGAAATTACTGTAGTTATCATTGCCACATCTCTAGTGTTAAATGGTTAATCTAATATAAAATATTTTTTCGTGGAAAAATTGAGGGAGGATAAAAGCAAAAAAAAATAGTTGAATCAAGATCTACAAATTGGCTCTCTGCATCACATTCAGCCCATAAAATAACAAGGATCTAATTCAGTTATACAAAATTAGTATCCTAGAAAAAATATTTCAAAGATACAGTATAGAACCTTGGCAGTTTGTCTGCTAATAAAATTATTAAATGAAATAAGAACAAAGAGCATTAGAAGAATAATGTTATCTGGAATTTATCTCTTACTATTTGTCAGAATCTCTTCTGAATGTATTGCATTAATTAATTAATCGATTTTTTTATGGTACAATCACCCTATGAGGCAACTGCAGGGACATTGGTTTCTGCAGCACAAACTGCCTTTTTCTCTCTTTCCTCACAAGGAAGTTGCTGAGTTCTCATTAAGACTGAATTTACCTCCAGATCCACACATTGTCTTAAACCAATCAAAATGCTGCTTCTTACTCATCCTGACATAAACATTAGTTTTAGGGGTGGGCTTGACAGTTGCATCTGAATAAAGCTTGAAGGATTTGTATTTGATGTTTGAGAGAAGTGTGGTGCTCTCCCACTTTGGAGGGAGCTGTGTGAGATGGGAAACTCCCAACTACTTTAGCCACTTGGCTTAAATAAATAAACCAAAGTTAGTCAAAAACTTCAAAAATTTGGAGCCAGGGATATGATCAAAGCATCCTGGAAATCTCTGAGATCCTGATCTACATGAGCAAAATGGTAACTGGAATAAAATTCTCAAAGATAGTTAAACACAAAGAAATTAGATAATCTGAGTGAAGATTCCAACCTGGGAGAATAGACAGTGAGAAAGAGGGCCCCTGCCAGCCATTTTTTCATCATCCCAGGGTAGGATAGCGTTTTGTTTTGCAAAATGTTGAGATGGCAGGATGCTCTCTTTGAAAAGATGAGTTACATTTGGGACAAGCATATGACAGAAACATGTAATTCATTTTTGTTGGCTTTTTCCTTCCTTCCTTCCTTCCTTCCTTCCTTCCTTCCTTCCTTCCTTCCTTCCTTCCTTCCTTCCTTCCTTCCTTCCTTTCTTTCTTTCTTTTTTTTTTTTTCTGTATGTTAGACTCCATACAATGTAACATGCACACCTTAAACTCATTATCTCTGGTAGGCAATTTGCATTGAGAGACACAAGAGTTTAGACAAGTTATTTTATCAGAAGGAGCTATCTGTTTGGTCTGACATGGACCTCAGACATTCAGATATGTAATTTCTGCTGCTAGATGGTGAGATGAGGGAAGATTTGTTGCAGGGTTCTTCTCAGCAGGTCTATTTGATCTGAGAACACTGCTTCTGCAGGTCCATTTTATTTGCTCAAAATTTGTTTTCTTTCACACATTGCATGTTGGTTTTTTAAGTCTGTTTTGCACAGCTTGGGAAACTTAAAATCAAACATTCTGATAAAAAATTTGGAGCCATATTATCCCCATTATACACATGAAATAGACCAGAAATAAAATGTCAATTTTAAGAAAATAAGTACCACTAAGAAGATATGAATTCTGAAAATCTGAACTCCAAGAGGCACAACTGCCTAGACATTGTTTGGGAACATTGTGATATATAATTTCAGCACCTTTAAAGAATTTTTAAATCCCTATCCCTTCATCAAACTGAAAAAAATTTGATGGAGAGGTTTTATTTTGTTTTGCTGTATTGTTTTTTTGGACAAAGTGAAAGGAAACATTATGATCATTATTGGGTATTTTGAGATCTAAATACTTGGGCTACTCAACTAACAAGGAGCTTTAAAAGCATGTATAATCACAAAAAAGTTCCATTCCTCTAGCTTATAATGATTGTTGAACTTTTAAGTGTCCTCTGTTTTTGATGAATTGAACAGACCGTTTGTGTGTGAGTTTGAAGATTGGACATTTGGAAACCACTGATTATATTCTGCTAAATTCCTGGAGTGCCCAATTACATTAATCAAGTTCTGAACCTCAGAATTTTCTACAAAATGTGGTTAATAGCACTCTCTTCACTGACTGGCTGAAAGGATGAAATATGATCGACAAAAAATTAGTTCTCAATATGATATTAAAATCATGTGAAATATTTTTATGAGATCTATATCACCTTAGGGGCTGTTAACAATAGTATCAAATAGTTAAATATCTTCCCAAGCAATTTCCTTTGATATTAGAGCTGGTGATATTTTCACTCCTGTTCTGTAACTCAGCAAATGAGTGAGATCAAACAGGGTTTCACTGGTGACATTGCACATCTTATCACCTTCGTTGAAATTTCCTGTTTACTTTGGCTTGTTCACAGTGTGTTGGAGAGAAGAGTGACTCCGTCATGAGCTACAGAACTTAAATCTTGACTCTGACCCTTAGTGGCTATGCAAATCAGGTCAGTTACTAACCACTATCATTTGCCATAAAAGAAAAAGAGATAAATGAGTGGATCAGAAGATATAACATCAACTACAACAATAATATAAATAACATGTAAATTTCCTTGTATAATTAGTCATTACTTTTATGTCCATAAAAGGGACCATCTGTCCCTCTTGCCTATCTCCATCATTGCCATCTTAGCACAACATTAGAGTATTCTTTTATGTGTGCAGGAGTCAGCAATTTTCCTTTTTAACCACTGAAATTTATTCTTGAGATTTGAGAAAACTGGGAAATTTAGATACCAATCCAAAAAAACTAACTATAGTGTAAAACAAGTTTTAAAAATGAAACAAGCAATCTTTCCTCCAGCATTTCAGATAAGTTAAGAAAATCCTTCTAAACCTCATTTAGAAGTGAGGAAATGAGTGCCTCAGAAATTCACCTGGTTTAAGAAATGTGGGGGTCTTTGATTAAAGATCAGTTATTTTTTTGAACATAAAATGCCAAGATTATAATTTCATGTATTTTTATGCTGAGAACGAAACCATGCACAAAATGATGAATCTGAATTATACAGATTCAAAACCTTCCTTTTTATCTGCACATATAGGGGAATTTTTAATCTGAAAAGGATGAATAATTGCCTTGGTTCTCCATTTTTCATGCGCTTCATAGATCAACTTTAAATTTCACTCTTTCAATTAACTTTGCTTGCTGTCTCAATAGACCAGCACTACATGGCATATATTAAATATGTAAAAAAGGTGCTTTATGACGCATTAACTTCACCAAAGTAAATGGAGGCTCTCTTTCAAAGAAAAAGAACATATGTGTAGAATGCTAATAAGTCAAATGTTTATTTTTTATGGCTCTCATTTTTATTACAAACAACAATGGCTCTTAAAAGAAAAAAAGGAGGGAAAAGAGCAGCAGAACAAAGCCATATTCTAAAATAGAACCTTGACAGGTGCAGAGGGATGTAGAATTCAGGGTAGAGTAATGGTAACCTTGCCCTTTGGGTATTTGTCTTTTATATATTTTGTGTTAGTGCAGCGTCTGTAGGAGATTAACTTATAGACAGAACGAAATTGGAAGTAAAGGCCTTTCTAAAGAGCTGTGCATTGTGTAGGGAGTATCTATCATCTTGGACTCCTGAGATCTGTTGAAACAAGAGGCTCCATTAGTATGCAGCCTCTTGTTCTTTATTCCTTTTCCAGTTTTTGTTCTTGGAATGAGGTATCCCCATGAAACTCATTAAATCTCCTATTTCTGCAGCTGACACTCCACTCAGGCATGAATAATCTAAGAGGTAAACAGAAAGTTGATATAAATATGCAAACATTTTTAATGAAACACAAAATAATAGGTAACTAAGAAATTGAAAGTGACTCATCAGCACAGAAAGAACATTTTACTATTTTTATTATATCAAGTTAAAAGAAAATTCTAATCTGAGTTTTAAATACTTATTGAAAATTCATATTGAGACTCTAAAATTGCCAACTATTCATGGAAATATGTATTATGAATATTTAAGGTATGGAATTAAGAAAATTCAAATAAATAATTGGCAATCCCCTTTCCTTGATCACCTTTAAAATTGTGTGTTACATATAAAATGACAGTGGGGTCACCTTTAAAATTGTGTGTTACATGTAAAATGACAGTGGGAGGAGGGGAAGGAATTATTTCATACATTCTTTGAGCACATTTGTTACTCAATCTCAAAGAAATAAGCTAGAATTTATAAGATGTGCATACTCAGAAAACAGTCCACTTTAAACAAGCAATTGTGTAAAAGATCTTAAGAAATTGAAAGTAAAAAAAATCTTTGTAAGAGAAATACTGGCAGAACTAGAACCACTCATCAAATTGGCACAAATTAATGTTTGATGATACAGAAAAGTAGAATTTATACTTTATTGGTTATAGTGTCAATTTGAAAACTCACTTGGGAGCATAATGAATAGAAGAGTGAATATAAAATTAACACCTTCACCCCAGTTACCTCCACTTCTAGAGAGAGCACAAATATGTGTACAAATATGCCAGCTGTAGTGTTGTTCATATAAATGGAATATTGGTTTCATTGTCACTATTGATAAAGTAGAAATAAATTAATGAAAATATAAAGTAAATCATACTTAAAATCTGTTTTACTTGGGATAAAGACAAATATGAATGCAAAGTCTAAAAAGGGTTAAAGAATATATAGGTCATTAGATTTTCTTATTTAGAAAGAAAATCATAATTAAAATATTAAATCTCATCACAGAATTAAAACTTTAAGTTATATTTTGATACCATTTCCATCCAATAATTGATGACATTTAAATAGTTTGACAATAAAAATGTAGACAAATTTTTGTAGAACTGTTGGTTCTTGTAAGATGCTGGTATGAATGTAATATATCACAAGCATTTTAAATAGCTATTTGGTGATATTTAATGAATTTGAAGGGGTACACACATTTTGATGAAAACATTTAATATCTAAGTTTAGATCCATATTACAGTGAAACTCTAGCACAGATATGTGCAATAGCATCCAAAATCTTAATTCAGATTAGATTTTGAATCTAATCTGAGTTTGCTAAATATTCATTTTATACAGCATATTTATTTCTTAAGTATTTTTATAGCTACCATTTAACTCATTTTTGAAATGCAGGCATGATTTTAATGCTTATCAGCCTATCTGTCTGTCTGTCTAGCTTGAATTCATTATCTATTTAGAGTATGCTGGGGTGGGGGGCTTTTAATTGTGAGGATGCTCTTCTGCTCATTGGTCTCTTCTTACTCATGGAATTCAATCTTAATATTCTGATATTGCTCCTTTATGTGAAGTTAGTTTTCCTGAACTTTTGAAGGGAGCTTTGATTTAGTTTGTTTCTGATTTCACAGAGGTCCCTCTTTTATTGTTCTGTGCTGTAGCTGGCTTTCTGATATTCCTGGCTCTGCTTTCTAGGCCCCACTTTTATCGAGCCACTCATTTTCTTTCTTCTCTGTCAACTATGTCCTACTAAATTTGGATTTAATTTGTAGCAGTCACTCCCTGAAGCCTTGCGCTCTAAGTTGGCCTTGGCATGTCAATGTTGTCTTAGTAGAACAAGACAATACCCACCACTTAAGGCTTCTTCCTGCAGCTTTTGCATGCAGCTGTAGAATGTTCAACCCTGTCTAGTTTCAGTTCTGTTTATTATTGTCAAGTAGTGTTTTCCATTGAACATGTGTTGGCTGTGTGAGAGTTCTCTTCCATCCATCTATGGTCTTGCTTCCCTCTATACTTCCTTTTCCCTGAGAGGCTCTTCCAAACACATATGTCTTGCTCTGGGACCCATCAGTGTGTTGCTTCCCACTCACTTGCTTAGGAATTTTTCTATATAGTTTATTGTCTAGTTTCTTGTAAAAATTGCCTATAGGTTTTATTTTACTAAATACGTATTATGATTAGATATGAGCATTTTGGAAGAGTACAAAACTTTTGTCATTTCAGCCATGTAGAAATAATTTTTAAAACCTAGTAGTGTAAATGGTAGGTAGAGAGAGCATTATAAAAATGAAATTGCAATATGCAAGGATCAGCTGTAATTTTAAAAATGATTTAAGCAAAATTTCCTAAGTTAATATGGAGAAATTCTTTTAAAACATTGATTTTTTTCATCTAGGACTGACAGAAAAAAAATCATTTTTCTTATCATTTTCAGGAAATAATTTAAAAGCAAAAAGAAATTTTCAATAATATGTGCATTGATTAGCTGTTGTTATATAAGAAATACAAAACCAGGTATCTTAGAATAGTCAGCATTTATTGCAGTTGTCTGTAAGTTGGCTGGAACTTAATTTATCTACACTGGTATCACCTGGAACTTCATCTTAAGTTACTGTTACTACTAAATTCTGCTTTAAATAGCCATTAGAATGAAGATAAAACTGGAAAGAGCAAAAACAAGAGGGATCATAGAGACCTGAATGGAAAAGAGAAGGAAATAAAATAAATATATAAAGCTGATGTAAAATTGATATCAGATTGAAAAGGGGTAGAAGCCTCTAACCAACAAACCACAGGTCCGCATCACACGTGTGTAGCAGTTGCCACTCAAATGTAGTTCAGCAACGAGGTTTTATTTGCAAGGAAATTAACCAGGAAAAATAAAAGAAAGCCCTCATAGTGACACGTAGCCAGTTATCTCACCCCTCACCATTTTCAGTCCTAAAAGTCCCAAAGACACATGTCCAAGGTGGTGTCCTTTGCCCCTCCAAAACTGAGGCAGGCACTGCTAAGTCCAGTCTTCCTCCCTTTTTCCAGCGACTTCGCTTTGCATCTTCTTTAGTGTTCTGCACTGTTCTGCTTCTCCAAGTCTCTTCAGATTTCTTCCACAATTGCTGATGCACAAATCAGCTTTCCAAATCCCTGTCCATCTCCAGGTACCAGCTTTCCAGGCCACCTTGCTGCAGAGCCACACTCTCCATACTGGCTACTGGCTACTTTTCTGCCAGTCACCATGGCTCCTTGCCACCTCCAGCTCACTCTTCCAGGGGGCTTACCCTGACAGGCCATCTGGGCCTGTTTTCTCAGTCTGCCATTCATGTCTCCTTCCTTCCTTTCTTTCTTTTTTTTCTTTTTTCTTTTCTTGCTCCTTCCTTTTCAGTTCTTATCTCCACCCTTTTCCTGCTTCCCATTTTCTCTCTTGGCTCTTTCAGACTCTGCCCACCAGGGCATTTGGGCGCCTATTCAATTTTCAACTGAGTCACTACCCTGTATCAGAACTACAAAGAAATAAAAACTATAAGACATTAAGTAACAACTATAGAGGATAAAGTTGACACAAAAATATCACTTATGATAAAATCTTTGAAAAAGAAACCAAAATGAAAAGGAAAGAACAAATATTTGTGTATATTTCAAGGCAATTATTCTCAAAATTATTCTCACAAAATATATTCAATGTGGTGACCTATATTGTTCCAGAAAAATAACTAAGAACAAACATTAATAATGTATACTGATATATATTAGTATTAGTATATATATATATATCAATATCCAAGCAAACTTACAGTGCTACAGTAATAAATAACTTTTAATGTAACATTCAAAAGGTAAAACAATGCATTAAATCTGGGCACAGAGGCATTACTGCATAAAATATCTAACATCAGTTTGTGATTTCATACTCTGCGCTGTGTTATTGGTTTATACTTTTTCTTTGACACAAGAGTTTTAAAGATTTAATTTGGACATTGCATTGATAGAGTCTTTTGTTTTTCTGATATTATTATTACTTACTAATAAACTTACTTCATTGTATTGTGAAGATAAAATGTTGAATACATGTTTCTATTTAGACATGTATTAGACTTTTATTTATACTATATATTATACTATTCAATTATATAATTATACTATTCAATGTATACAACTCTACTATTACACTCTTCAATGTATATAACTATTAGATTATACTATTCAATTTTTATTAGAATGATTTTTCTCCCTTTCTTTGCCCTCTCTATCCCTGCCTTTCTCTTCTTACTTAGGAAGAAGTAAATGCCTCCAGATAGTTGTGGGCTTCCCTTTTGAGAGGCAAGAAGATCTCTAGCTGATGGTCTGTGGAGGACTGAGACACTCGGTCCAAAAATCTCTATGGGGATAGAGTGAAGGTGTAGATCATTTGACTGCAGAATTCTCTATAGAACTATATCTTGACAACAACCTGGTGAGTGAGCTTGAAAGCAGACCCTCCCTCCAGTTAAGCCTTCAAGTGAAAACACAGATGTGGCCAGCCTCTTATAGAAAATTGTGAGAGCTGTCAAGGCAGAGGAACTGAGCTTAACTGTACCTCCATTCTAACTCCACCAAAACCAAAAGTAGTCATCAATTTAAATGTTAACTTTTTATCCTGAGAGAGATAACTAGTAAAATTCACTAATTATGTATATGTATGCTGCATATTGCTGCACTATTTGATTTTTTGTTTTAAAACAGACATAATCTAAACATGCTTCAATGATGTAGTAGCTAAATATGTGATGTTTCATTCATAAAATTATATATGCTATGCTAAGGAAGGATACTGGTCTTCTTTAAGTAGTGATATGAGAAGATAATCAATAATTTAGTAAGTTAAAAACAATGCAATATTTGAGAAAGATCATATTTACGGCACCATTTATTTGTGAATTTAAAACATTTCTGGAAGGATACACAAGAAACTAGTAACCATGGGTACCTATTTTTGGGGGCTGAGGTGGGTGGAAACTGGTGGCTAAAGTACAGAGTGGGAGGTAGACTTTCAATTCAATAGTGTTTTATACTTTTTGGCTTTGGAATCAAGTGCATAGATTAACTACTCCACATACTAATTACTTAAATTCTCAAAGCAAAATTAATTAAGATATTTAGCATAATTAGATTTGTTATTTTTAAAACAAAATATATTTACCAAGCAAAAGTAAAAGTATCTTTTGTATGGTGCATAAATAAGTTTTCCAGTGGGTCCATTGGCAATCTATAATTTGTTAATATTTGCTCATTTAGTAATAATTTAAAATATGTAGAGAAATGATAAATTGCAAGTTTAGGTTAGTGGTTATTTCTGGAAAGAGAAATACTTGTATAAAATTGCAGAAGGGGAATCCAAATGACACCAACTTTATCTTTCACATTATCAGATAAATTGAAAAAGGTTAAAGGACTGAAGTATAGAAATACTTCATGTTTTCAGATAAAGGAATTGTTTACAAAGTCACATAAATACATTTTAAGAATATTAACATTAACTGGATTATATGAAAATCACATAAAATTTAAAAATTTATATAAATTTAATAGTCATTGGACCTATTTAAGAGAGTCCATGAAAAGAAACATAAAAGTTCCTGTATCTGTCTTTCATAGTCAGAACAAAGAAAATTGCTAGCACCATTAGGACCTATTGATTACTTATTACTTTACCAAGACATTTTATGTTCATAGTAAGCAAATCAATCTGTAACAGAGCTGAAGTTCTTTGTAAAAACAAAGCATTGTAAGTTCATTGTAACAAAAACTAAACCAAATAAAAGAGGAAAGCAGTCAATAATGGGTACATGCATTCACATATAAGAAGAGTATATTTTATATTAGTAACTTAATAAAATGGGATTTTTTAAATTTAGTTGCCTTTCAGCTCTTAACCCTCGATGAGAATAGCCTCTTAACACCCCTGAGAGATAGATTTCATTTTCCATCTCTATCCAGTGGGCCCTAACTATGCATTCAATTTGTCATTGCATCAACCTTTTCAACTATTTGAAAAGTATTTAATATCTTCAGAATCTTCCAGACCCAAACTGTGCATTCATAGCTCCTTCAACTGTTTTTTTTATGACTATCTAGACCTTGGAAAACTAATTTTAAGTGTTTTGATATATCAAATATCTTGCAAATTTGATCCCTTATGACTATTCAACATGCATCCTTTGAGTCAAAAAAGCAAACTTTGCAGAAATTAAGTAGATAAATTAGGATTGTTGGAGATCATACTGAACTAAACTAAGACTAAATCATTTCGTTTAAATAGATATTAGATTAGGTTAACTAATAAATATAGATGTCCAAATCCCTATGTTTTAACACAAAATGTTTAATTCTAAATCATTAACAGTGAAGAATGGCATGGGACTTCTTCTCCATGTAATAAGTAGGACTTCAGGCTCCTTCTTGAGTATTATCCAACTCTGTTTTTTGTCCCAATCTGACATGCAAGGTAAGAAACAGAGCAAGGAGCATCATTTGGGCAGTTTTTTAGATGCTTTCCTTCAAGTTTCATAGATCACTTTCAACTATGTTTGACTCATTGAACTTAATCAAGTAGTCATATCTAAGTTATTGAAAATGTAATTTAATAGTGTGCATAGAAAAAAATGAAAAAAAGAAATGTGATCTGATCAAGACATAGCACTGCCTCTTCCAGAAGGGACGACAGCTGCTCCCTTCAAGCTTATTAATAACATGTGGGAAAGTTGACCCACTGTTGTCAGATTTTTAAATTTTCAAGAGAATATAGAAATTCAGGTTTTTTTTTCAAAATGATATCTCCATTTTTAAAATTATGGTAATTAAATCACTTTTGATGGCCTTATATAGTCCAAACAAAATATATGTATGACTATTCCAGTGTGTACGTCATCAGACTGCTAGAATTGACTATATTAAAACCTACATGTGAGCATGGAGGCAGAGGAAGGGGTGTTACCATTCAAGATCTACAGTGTTTACACTGGCATGTTAATTGGCAGTCATAGACCAGTTGGTTGTGTAGCTACAGGAGCCAAGGGTTAAAAGAGTTAGTGTAAATTCAGGGGCCAACAAAGTTAGACCCAGAAAAATAAGATGGGGGGAAATCCATTGGATCTAGCCATAACCCTGAGGCAAAATCATATTCTTAGAATTTTGAAAAGTGCAGTGTTGTTGGATAAAGGTTGTAAGAAAAGAGAAGTGTCACAGACAGAACTGGACTCCTGGTCTCTGCAAAGCTCTCAGATTCTCTTCTACAGTGGCTGGATGCTGGATGCAGCTACTGGGAGCCTTCTCTTCTCCCTTAAGATGGGGGCACTTCCCTTAAGGGGAACTCAAACAATTCTTCTCAGGGACTGGAGGCCAGGCTTTCTCTTCAGTTCCCTCCCACCCTGGGTAAATCCACCCTGGGGTGCCCCCCCCTAAAAAGTGATTGGAGCATCCATCACTCCCATGGCTGATTGGAATGTTTCAGGGAGATCACCACAGCTGTTGTCAGTTCCTGCCTAGTATCAATTATATTTTGAAATTCTGTATGATTCAGTAGGAAATTTGCAAAATTCTATTTGAACAATCACATATTTGCAAAATCACAGTTTGCAAAATTTTGCAAAATTCAATTTAAACAAGCATATCATAGTTTGTATCAACAGATCATATAAGTGTAAGAAATTTAGTCATGTAAGTATTTTCAAATTCACAGGTATTTTTCTTTGAGAAAATAGGATACATAGGATGACATGTATCCCACTAAAGATAGAATATATTCCAATAGGATTTGGATCAAGTAAATATTAAAAATCTGTTAATTAAGAGCCCACTTAAGTTGCAAAAAATTACATTAAGATAGTATAACATATTTGCAACTGATTACTCAAAACAGATATGCCCTCATATCAGATCAACATGTCCCAAAGTATATTCATTTGAATATATATCTTGATAAGAAATCAACAAACACACAAGCTACTATTGATTCTAACACTTTTTGTTCATTTTTTTACTGAGTTAATATTGCTTGACCTTGTCATTTTTTTTTTCAGAGATTCACCAAATACTATAGAACAAGAATGGTCCCGAACCACCGTACACAGGCAGATAGACAGATAACCTTCCTTTGTTTAATTAGATATTTCTATAACAGCTTTGACCATAACATTATTTTTCTTCAGAAAAGAGCTTGGGAAACAGTTCTAGATGGCACATTTTCCCAGAATCCTCTCTTTATATCCTGCTGCTTCTCCATTTTAGAGAGCAAACAAAGCCCCGAGGTAACAGATAAGCTAACATCAGTTTGCTATTTCACAGTACATTCCACAAGAAAACAGTTTGTAAACCACAGCTGGAGGCTCTCAGTAGAAAACAAGGATGATCAGTGAGCCCAGTTTACACATTACACATTTAATTTTTCCATTTGGATTGTGCTTTTGTAGTAAAGCTCAGTCTTAGATCAGAAGTGCCATTAGTATGTTATGAGCATTAGCCAGGCACCTGACATACATACTGGACTTTACCTTTGGAGAGATATTTTAAGAAGAGAATTTTAGTATCATATGTAAGTCTTTCCTTGGCAATAAACATTGCAATTCACCTAGATACTAAATATTTAAACTCTTATATCAGCAAAAATGAAAACAAGAAACTAACAAGTAAGAAAAGCACACTTTAAACACAGGCAGTTAATACTTGGAAACACCTTCCTTTTGGGGTGCAGCATAATTTTTTTTGTTCTTTTCAATGTTTTGTCTGCCAGAGAAGAGCAATCTACAAGAACTAGGAGATGCCATCTGGTGATTTTACACAATATTACTATTTTAAAAGCTCTATTTTTCCTCAATTGTAATACATTCTAAAACCTCATTCTTTTGGGATATAGTGGTTGTGCCAGGGAAACAGATTTTTAAAATTTTTTTAGTATTCAAGAAGATAAGTTAAAAACTGTTTTCATTCTCTAAAACACTCCCATTGACTTGTAATACAAAACTAAGGAATGAAAGAAAACATGATCCATATCAAGAATTACAAATTCATAAAATTGTTGAAAGTCTACAATATTATGAGATGTATCAAAAATTATCTAGAAACCAGAATAACTCTCAATAGGCTAGAAAGGGCCAAGTTATAAACATGTGAGTTTCGAATATGCAGAGCAGATGGCAGGTTCTCATTTTATCCAATTGCTTTACAAATGGGTGAATCAAACGTTCCATAGAATTTTTATTTTTATTTCATTTGCACTTATAACTCTAATTACATATAATGGGGTGCTAAGAACAGCTAATAAGATGCATTTATGGAAACATAACAATAGCAAAGGAGAAACACTGTTTCAAAACTGCCATTTGTGGGGGAAGCCCAGCTATCAGTAGAATATGAAACATTTGCTCATAAACAATCGTTAGCTTAGATTTCAAAATATGGATGTCACAATGGTTGTTTTCTGTAGCAATTAGCATTGATGTATGTTGTGAGGTAAAAGCAACGCATATTTCGTACAGGGAAGAGAGAAATCCCCCTGTAGGGGATTAGGAAGGATACCGCCATTGTTGGCTTTCAGCCAAATTGAATGTCACTGGGCTGTCAATATCATGCTAGAGGTGTCCATTTGTCATTAGCTTTAGAAGCAGTACACTTTGGGTGATCACAAAATCTCCTATTTGTAACTCAGCCTGGAAAATAGATTCAGCTCTAGACTGAGCATTTTATTTCCAATTCTAATGTACATGCTTACTTGCCAACAGCAATATTTCAAGAAACTCTTGAGGATGTGAACCCATGCCACGCTATATGGCTGGTTTGAGATGTGTTTTTCTAAATAACCACTAATGTTAATTTGTGTACACGGTTCAGAATATTCTATTTTGAAATCTGACAATTTATGTCAATCTACAGATTTAGTTCTCTAAGGAGGAGAGAAGCTATTCAATTTTCAGATCTCTTCAGTGGTATGCCTATATCTAAAAGGAATAATCAATTGAAAATAACTACTGTGGTTTCTCCAAGCAGCCTGATGTACCTTATCATACAGTACACTTAAAAATATTTTTAAGTGATATATGTAATCATAATTGATCTTGAGCTTATTAAAACTGCTGTATTGGTCCTTATATATTGCTATTTTTATATGAATAAATTAAAAAAGTTTCTAAGGAAGTAATAAAACATTACCTGTTAGTTTCATGAGCTTGTATATTGCTTGTTTTTGTGAATTATACTTTCAAAAAGTGAATTGTCAGATACTTTGTTTCTTTATATAACAAATGATAACTTATAATAATATGTGTTTTAAGTTACATTCTTACTAAAATTAAAATGAAATCAATATAAATATCTACTAAAAATTGCACTTACCTACTTGCTTTCATAAACAAAAGAATATCAAGCATAACAATTTATTTTCATGACCATTAATTTTTTTAATATGGTTGTTTTTCTACCTCTTCTCTTATAACTGGTTAATTATTATAAAACATTTTGTCAGTGCAGTGCTGAGCACTTTGTGAGTTTAAAAAAAATATTTGTGGAAAAAATAAATTCATTTTTAAATAAAGAATTCAGTTCTTCTAATTTGATGTGGAAGAGAAATAACATAGTCTAGTTTATTGGAAATGTGCATTCATTGTAACTAAATGTGAATCAACAGCCTCGTCAATAGACAACATACAATAATCTAAAATACAAAGTATTTCAATGAGTGAGAACTCTTTTCATTTGCTATCAGGATCTCAAATTTATTATAGATAATTGCTAGTGATTTAACTTATGAATAATTAGGTCCTTCCTCCATTTAATCAAAAGAATGAATTTGTTTTTTCAACTATCTTGGTAATGGCTGATTTTTTAAAATTCAATTTTTTTTAAATTTTGTATATATATATGTGTATGTATATATATTACATTATTGTGTACCCTATATATATAGTATATTATTGCATACTATATATATATATATATATAACATTATTGTGTACCCGGCGGTTTTCCCATTTCCCTAACACCTGTTAACCATCCTGCTCTTTTGTACCCTCTGTCACCCCTGCCTTCTTCCCTCCGCCTCCTCTCTCACTCCATAGTTCAGCCCCATTGGTTGTTTGTAATTTTTCTTATTCATTTGTTTGTTTTCCCTATATCTGTCATATAAGTGAGGCCATTCCGTATTTCTCTTTTTCTTTTGGGATTATTTCTGCTAATATGAGTTCTTCTAGTTCCATCCATGTTGCTGCAAATGACATGTGTTTGTTCCTTGATTGATGCATAGTATTCCACCATGTACATATACCAC